>ML780037.1:1116938-1127895 GCA_009831015.1 Picea engelmannii | reverse complement strand
AGTGTCAAATCCACATCAAATGAGCAAATCTCAATGAGTGGGTACACCATCTAGGGTTTGAAAACTAGATCTATGGTGTAGAAAAATGTAGGAGGTGTTGGGATCAAGCAAAGAGGTGTGGGAGGCCTTGGGATTGATGCCAAAGAAGGTGAGAGGTCCAAATAATTTAAAAAAAAATCATTTGTGGAGTTTCTAGAAGAGGGGGGGCGTAACTCCTCTTGGAGGGGTCCAAAAAAGTGTGAAAATGAAGGAATGGAGGGGAATTAATGAGAAAAATTGAGTGGGACCATCCTAGAAGGTGATTTGGAAGTCAAAGGGAGTCTTAACTCATGAGAGGGGGCCCCAAATAAGTCACAACAACTTCCACCAAGGAAAAACGTCACTTGCCCTAGGGGGGCATAATTTTTAAGTGTAAAAGGTGGGTAAAGGGTTAGAATAGGTTGGAAAAGGTTGGGAGGGTTAGGTTATGTTTAGTTTTGCTCTTTTCTACCTTAACACTCACTCACTAACTCAAAATTACAATGTTTTTGACATTTGACTAATGTCACTTTAGCAATTAAAATTATTGTTTTGCCCTAGACTGACTCTGAGTGGACTAAGACATAGTAAACTTAGTCCGACTGAGCTGAAACTTGGTCTATCGGTGTAGGGGTTGCTATTCCATTTTTTTTGAGCACAAATACCCCTATCAAAATCCCAAAGACCCAGTTTTTACAATATAAGCTCAAAAAATAATTAATTAATTAAATTATTAAAAATTTAATTAATTAAAAAAAACCTATCTAGACTCGACGAAATTCCGCGAAACTTTCTACACTGTCTGGCATGGTCATTTACAATATTCATAAACAAAGGATACCAAAAAATGAGACCATCAGAGCGCCTTTCACCACTTTGGAGGAAGTTATTGCATGTGTGGAGGGAAAAACTCAAGGGAAGTCGGCCAGACCCTAAAGCCGGTCGACAACCTGAGGATAAAAAGCCCTCGGTGAAAGGAACTCCCCCAATGGAAACACCCAAGGTACCTGACCTAACTATGATCCATGCAGACTTATTACATTATTAACCCACGCAGGGGTGCAGAAATTTCGTTTACAAAAATTTGTGCTGGGGCATCAGATGCCCAAGTAGAACCAAAACTGTCTTCATCAAAATTTGCATCTGGTGATGCATCTTCACGGCACGTGAGTTGACCCCTAGCTGAATATGCGGTCAACATTTGGCTCCACATGGGGACGTGTGGTCGATCTTCTCACTTTGAGACGGAGAGCATACGAGAATCTAGCACCTACAAAAATAGTGCTCCCACAATGTGAACACCAAAAATTTAACATTAGTACATATTCATACATGATAAATGAGATCAATAAACAACATTTACATAATGAAATATTTAAAGTACAACATAATAATTACAACATGAAACTATGATATCGAAAAAAAAAATTTAAGTACATATTGACATAATAAATTGAAATAATACAAAATTAAAATACAAGGAAGGGTTAGAGATACGTTACAACCACCCATGCTATGGGTGAACTGATGCAGCAGGTGTCTGAATAATCCTTGTACAGGATGACTCACAGAAGACCCCTTCCCAATTTTGATCAACTTGGAACTTTTTGTAAGGAAGAACCAACCAAGTACCATGCTCCTTCTTCCTTTCAACCAAACATTGGAATATGACAAGCCATGTAAAATCTGATTACTTTGCTGCTCATGACTGTCAAGGTGGGAAGCCAACCAATACTCATAATGATATGACATTGATAAACTGAAATTGCCTTCCATTTCCACATAATTCTGTATTAACTTATCCTTTGGTTGAGAAACTGAAGAAGAACATATCATAGGAACCATCATACTGTTTTCTTCAAGATTTTCAAAATTACCCTTCAAAAAGATTGGTTCATCGGGAGGAGGGTGGGGACTCGAATCATCTAGATATTCAACATTTTTCAACTCAAGATCCTTCACTTCCTCAAAATAGATGACCGATTCATCCATGGATTTATCTAGAATTTCCTCATGAACTTCCTCATCTTTTTCGCTGTCAAGCTCAAGTTCATGGGGGTCTGGATATTCCATATAAGCTTCATTTTCTGCAATGCGAGCCTCCATGATATCTAGTTGTAATTTCATGGCTTCACGCTGTTTAGTATGGGCATAATGCATGTTCAGAATTATTTCTTTAAGCTCCTTAATGGGATCTGCTGGAGTATCTTCTTCTGTGTCTGAACTGATTATGTCCATATCCGGGAGGTACTTTCTCCTCCATCTTTCCATAAAGTCATCATCCGATTCATGTGAAAACATGATAACTTCATCCAAAAAAAATTTCTTCTTGAAGAAAACTTTGTCAATTTATTTTAAAGTGGATTCGCCAGATGACCAAGTTTATTTCAGACAAACAAGAGCATCAAACAAAGCAAAAACAAGAAGAAAAACAAAAGTTAATTTATTAAGTTTGGAACAAGAATTGGATATCAATGAGTGCTTCTTCTTCAAGAATTTCAAGCAACCAACAAGGATTGCTCCTTGCAGTATATTTGACAGATTTGTTCAATGGAGTCACCACTTGGAAAAGAATCACACAAAGCTAACCAATGCAAGCTCAAAGAATTTTAAAGGACTAAAGTTTTTTATTACTTAGTTCTAAAAAAATAAAAAATAAGTTAAGTCGTTTTGACCAAGGATAAATGACTTATCCCCGACAACGGCGCCAAAGATGTTGTCATTCTTATACACACTTGCTAGCGTGAGCTAAGTCCAACTCACTTAGTGTGTCCTCAGAGACACAATGTCTAGGTTCCAAGTCCACACTATCACCTTGACTGAAACCTCTTCCTTCTAGGCTTACTCCTAGGGATGCCAAGGGGGGTTGTCCTTAGTTACTAGATTAATTTTAATGTTAATGTTTCTAAGAGTTAATTTTAATTGGTTAAAGGCTAAGGAAAAAACTAGCCTAAGATGTTCAAGCAACAATGCAAGTGCAAGTCTTAATCTAAATGAAAAGCAACCCTTTCCCTAAGTCAACTAAGACTAGTGCCTAAGCTTGGGCAATGGGGTCAACTAGGGTGTAAGGGTGGTTTATTACAAGAAGTTTACTAGTTGAAAGTGTTAAGCTACCCACAAACCCCAAGGTTATGATTACTTTCAAAAGAATATCAAGTTTTACAATAAATACACCATATACAAAAGATACAACAATGTACAAAGATACAAGAAGTGTAAGTGTTCACAAGTTGCCAAGCATGCCCCAATATCACTTACTCTATTGGACTGCCTTCACTGGCTACAATCACAAAAAACACTCAAGAATCAAAGAAAGTGATGCCTCCCCAAGTGGGATACTCAACACTCTCTTGACTCACACCACAACAATCAATTAACAAGATATTTCAATGATTACTCAAACATTCACTTAGACATAGGAAATATTCACCATCAAGTTACACATAAGATAAACAAATGATATTATCACCAAGGATGTGTTCCTATCAATACATCTACCCCAAACATACAAAGGTGATCTATGCAACTATGTGTTTAAGGAGTTTCTTAAAGATTTGATTAATTTTATTTCCCTTTCCCCCTAAACTAGATTTGTGCTTCAAACCTCCTCCTCCCTTGGCCAAATGACTGCTCGGTGCTCAAGATAGTAAGGCTAACGAGGCCTTACCCTAGCTTCCAAGGTCAGCCCTGACAGTAAGAGTTCCCCCAGAAGGGATATCCCCAACGAAATCACGAGACGGTCCCCCGCCACTTCCCCCTGGGTGTCCCTCAAACCTGTTTTAGATGGTGGAGATGGATGAATGAGGCCCCTAAAATGTTGCTAAATGTTATTATGACCCTCAGGCCGGTCTTTAGATGTGTTGGGTGAATTTTAGACAAGTTTTAGACACTTAAAAATGAGCATTTAAGGGTATGGCTGTGAGCAAAATTGCTTATAAAAGTGTGTTAAACAGCTTAAAAATAAAAGCATTCACCACATGAAATTATACGGAAATGATACCAAAGATATAACAATTAGTTATGAATCATTCCACATAAAAAGATGCAAGTTAAGTGTGAGATGAAAGCAAGGACAACTTGCTATATAAAACAGAAAATTAAACTTGCATGGAAAGAAGATTTAAGTTATATGTATGAGAAAATAACCATGAAGCAAGATAACTTAAATTTTTATGAGTGCCTTAGAAAGTAGATCTGAAAATAAAATGCTTAGAATGTGAGGTTATGCCACAATAAACAAAAGGATTATTAAGCACATGAGCATCACATCATCATTGTAGACATTTAACTTAGGATTAAGATCTATCATCAACTATGCATATTAGAATGTTAAATCATATAAAAAGTGTAAGCATGAAGAAAGTAAAGATTTAACAAGTTGTACTTATGATCTTAAACCCAAAAACTAGATCACATATGCTAAAGTTATGAACAAGCTAAATGACTTATGTTACTAAAAATTTAGCATTCAAAGATATTATAAACCATTTAACATATTAAGCATGAGATTATGAGCATATGAGATAAACTTGAAAAAGAAACTATGTGTGATTACTAACTAGATAATTTCACCATTAAGCATGAATCACCACAAAAATATTAGTTTCCCTTAAGACAAGGCGATTTTGGGGATGACTCCCCCAAGGTGTCGGCAAGTGAGATTAATACTACTAAGATATAACTGCACAAGAAAGCAGGGCATTTAGTCTTATGTCTCCAAAGAGATTAGACAAGCTCCTGGATGACTGCTCAGGCAGAAACTATCTTAGCACTATTAATACTTATTATTATGATTTAAATTTTATAAGCAAAATGAATAAAACTTAAAAGAAAACACCACTTCAATGGCCAAGGTGGTGGCAAGCCTTTCAATATTGGCCAAAGAGGGTAGCTTAGATTATAACAAATTAATAAAATGAAATAGAAACTAACCTAACAATATTATGGACAAAAGAATAACTTAGGCTAAATAATAAACAAACTAATCTAAGTTAGATTTAGATTTAGGGCCCAAAAAGAATGAGAAATATTGAAGAAACTTAGAAATTAGAAAGAGAGAGAAGGAGAAATTGTTACCCAACCAAGAAGAAGTGTTTGGGAATCCTCCTAGGTATTTTTGGGCAGCATGCACCTTAAAATCTGTCACTAACCTGCAAAAAACAACAAGCAAAAACTTGCTCGAAATGCTGCAAAAACACCAAATATGTAACAGAAAATTTCTGTGTTTACATAGAAATTTCCAGCAAACAAATATGAAATATAAAATTGATTTTTGACCTCTCTAAGACTAGTTAACAAGCTGAAAAATATATGGAAATGGATGCAGAAATTTAAATGGAATAAGAAAGAGATAAGGAGTGTAAGAAAGCCTCAAGGGTAGGATCCTCTTCGATGCTATCCCAAATGAAACCTTTGATGTGACCTGCAAAAACTTAGTGAAACATGGAATAGATAGATATCTTGAATCAACCTAGAACGAAATACTTGCAAATCCTAAGCTATTCAAAATGAATCATAAGATAACAAGAATACTCAAAGCTATCTTATCCAAGCAAAATACTTCAACTCAAGATCTATTACCAAGAACACATAAACAATAAGCAAACAATATCACCTCATGTGTATGGAGCAAAAAGTATACTCAAAGATGCACCAATGATCCTCCAAAGCTTTTTCTCATTACCAAAATTGTGAGAGTGTTGTAGCCACTAGTTTGCTACTAGACTCCCAAGAGCAATGAATGGATGACAAAATAGCAAGAGCAAGAAGATGGAAGTGTGAGAGATTTCAGCATAATAACCTTAGCACAAAGATTGGTGAGAAAAAATGGTGAGGAAAAGTTGTATTTATACCTCAAGAGGCAAAGTGAAGGCACTTGGATGAAGTCCAAGTGTCAAATCCACATCAAATGAGCAAATCTCAATGAGTGGGTACACCATCTAGGGTTTGAAAACTAGATCTATGGTGTAGAAAAATGTAGGAGGTGTTGGGATCAAACAAAGAGGTGTGGGAGGCCTTGAGATTGATGCCAAGGAAAGTGAGAGGTCCAAATAATTAAAAAAAAAATCATTTGTGGAGTTTCTAGAAGAGGGGGGGCGTAACTCCTCTTGGAGGGGCCCCAAAAAGTGTGAAAATGAAGGAATGGAGGGGAATTAATGAAAAAAATTGAGTGGGACCATCCTAGGAGGTGATGTGGAAGTCAAAAGGAGTCATAACTCATGAGAGGGGGCCCCAAATAAGTCACAACAACTTCCACCAAGGAAAAACGTCACTTGCCCTAGGGGGGCATAATTTTTAAGTGTAAAAGGTGGGTAAGGGGTTAGAATAGGTTGGAAAAGGTTGGGAGGGTTAGGTTATGTTTAGTCTTGCTCTTTTCCACCTTAACACTCACTCACTAACTCAAAATTACAATGTTTTTGACATTTGACTAATGTCACTTTAACAATTAAAATTGTTGTTTTTCCCTAGACTGACTCTGAGTGGACTAAGACATAGTAAACTTAGTCCGACTGAGCTGAAACTTGGTCTATGGGTGTAGGGGGTGCTATTCCATTTCTTTTGAGCACAAATACTCCTATAAAAAGCTCAAAGACCTAGTTTTTACAATATAAGCTCAAAAAATAATTAATTAATTAAATTATTAAAAATTTAATTAATTAAAAAAAACCTATTTAGACTCGACGAAATTTCGCGAAACTTTCTACACTGTCTGGCATGGTCATTTACAATATTCCTAAACAAATGCTACCAAAAAATGAGACCATTAGAGTGCCTTTCACCACTTTGGAGGAAGTTATTGCATGTGTGGAGGGAAAAACTCAAGGGAAGTCGGTCAGGCCCTAAAGCCGGTCGACAACCTAAGGATAAAAAACCCTCAGTTAAAGGAACTCCCCCAATGGAAACACCCAAGGTGCCTGACCTAACTATGATCCATGCAGACTTATTACATTATTAACCCATGCAAGGGTGCAGAAATTTCGTTTACAAAAATTTGTGCTAGGGCATCAGATGCCCAAGTAGAACCAAAACTGTCTTCATCAAAATTTGCATCTGGTGATTCATCTTCACAGCACGTGAGTTGACCCCTAGCTGAATAGGCGGTCAACATCTGGCTCCACATGGGGACGTGTGGTCGATCTTCTCACTTTGAGATGGAGAACATACGAGAATCCAACACCTACAAAAATAGTGCTCCCACAATGTGAACACCAAAAATTTAACATTAATACATATTCATACATGATAAATGAGATCAATAAACAACATTTACATAATGAAATATCTAAAGTACAACATAATAATTACAACATGAAACTATGATACCGAAAAAAATAATTTAAGTACATATTGACATAATAAATTGAAATAATACAAAATTAAAATATAAGGAAGGGTTAGAGATACGTTACAACCACCCATGCCATGGGTGAATTGATGCCACAGGTGTCTGAATAATCCTTGTCCAGGATGACTCACATAAGACCCCTTCCCAAGTTTGATCAACTTTGAACTTTTTGTAAGGAAGAACCAACCAAGTACCATGCTCCTTCTTCCTTTCAACCAAACATTGGAATATGACAAGCCGTGTAAAATATGATTACTTTGCTGCCCATGACTATCAAGGTGGGAAGCCAACCAATACTCATAATGATATGACATTGATAAACTGAAATTGCCTTCCATTTCCACATAATTCTGTATTAACTTATCCTTTGGTTGAGAAACTGAAGAAGAACATATCACAGGAACCATCATACTGTTTTCTTCAAGATTTTCAAAATTACCCTTCAAAAAGATTGGTTCATCGGGAGGAGGGTGGGGACTCGAATCATCTAGATATTCAACATTTTTCAACTCAAGATCCTTCACTTCCTCAAAATAGATGACTGATTCATCCATGGATTCATCCGAAATTTCCTCATGAACTTCCTCATCTTTTTCGCTGTCAAGCTCAAGTTCATGGGGGTCTGGATATTCCATATAAGCTTCATTTTCTACAATGCGAGCCTCCATGATATCTAGTTGTAATTTCATGGCTTCACGCTGTTTAGTATGGGCATAATGCATGTTCAGAATTATTTCTTTAAGCTCCTTAATGGGATCTGGTGGAGTATCTTCTTCTGTGTCTGAACTGATTGTGTCCATATCCGGGAGGTACTTTCTCCTCCATCTTTCCATAAAGTCATCATCCGATTCATGTGAAAACATGATAACTTCATCCAAAAACTTTTTCTTCTTAAAGAAAACTTTGTCAATTTATTTTAAAGTGGAGTCGCTAGATGACCAAGTTTATTTCAGACAAACAAGAGCATCAAACAAAGCAAAAACAAGAAGAAAAACAAAAGTTAATTTATTAAGTTTGGAACAAGAATTGGATATCAATGAGTGCTTCTTCTCCAAGGATTTCAAGCAGCCAACAAGGATTGCTCCTTGCAGTATACTTGACAGATTTGTTCAATGGAGTCGCCACTTGGAAAATAATCACACAAAGCTAACCAATGCAAGATCAAAGAATTTTAAAGGACTAAAGTTTTTTATTACTTAGTTCTAAAAAAATAAAAAATAAGTTAAGTCGTTTTGACCAAGGATAAATGACTTATCCCCGGCAACATCGCCAAAGATGTTGCCGTCCTTATACACAGTTGCTAGCGTGAGCTAATTCCAACTCACTTAGTGTGTCCTCAGAGACACAATGTCTAGGTTCCAAGTCCACACTGTCACCTTGACTGAAACCTCTTCCTTCTAGGCTTACTCCTAGGGAAGCCAAGGGGGGTTGTCCCTAGTTACTAGATTAATTTTAATGTTAATGTTTCTAGGAGTTAATTTTAATTGGTTAAAGGCTAAGGGGAAAACTAGCCTAAGATGTTCAAGCAGCAATGCAAGTGCAAGTCTTAATCTAAATGAAAAACAACCCTTTCCCTAAGTCAACTAAGACTAGTGCCTAAGGTTGGGCAATGGAGTCAACTAGGGTGTAAGGGTGGTTTATTACAAGAAGTTTACCAGTTGAAAGATTTAAGCTACCCACAAACCCCAAGGTTATGATTACTTACAAAAGAATATCAAGTTTTACAATAAATACACCATATACAAAAGATACAACAATGTACAAAGATACAAGAAGTATAAGTGTTCACAAGTTTCCAAGCATGCCCCAATAGCACTTACTCTATTGGACTACCTTTACTAACTACAATCACAAAAATCACTCAAGAATAAAAGAAAGTGATGCCTCGCCAAGTGGGATACTCAACACTCTCTTGACTCACACCACAACAATCAATTAACAAGATATTTCAATGATTACTCAAACATTCACTTAGACATAGGAAATATTCACCATCAAGTTGCACATAAGATAAACAAATGATATTATCACCAAGGATGTGTTCTTATCAATACATCTACCCCAAAAATACAAAGGTGATCTATGCAACTATGTGTTTAAGGAGTTTCTTAAAGATTTGATTAATTTTATTTCTCTTTCCCCCTAAACTAGATGTGTGCTTCAAACCTCCTCCTCCCTTGGCCAAATGACTGCCCGGTGCTCAAGATAGTAAGGCTAACGAGGCCTTACCCTAGCTTCCAAGGTCAGCCCTGACAGTAAGAGTTCACCCAGAAGGGATTTCCCCAACGAAATCACGAGACGGTCCCCCACCACTTCCCCCTGGGTGTCCCTCAAACCCATTTTAGATGGTGGAGATGAATGAATGAGGCCCCTAAAATGTTGCTAAATGTTTTTATGACCCTCGGGTGGGTCTTTAGATGTGTTGGGTGAATTTTAGACAAGTTTTAGGCACTTAAAAATGAGCGTTTAAGGGTATGGCCATGAGCAAAATTGCTTATAAAAGTGTGTTAAACAACTTAAAAATAAAATCATTCACCACATGAAATTATACGGAAATGATACAAAAGATATACCAATTAGTTATGAATCATTCCACATAAAAAGATGCAAGTTAAGTGTGAGATGAAAGCAAGGACAACTTGCTATATAAAACAGAAAATTAAACTTGCATGGAAAGAAGATTTAAGTTATATGTATGAACAAATAACCATGAAGCAAGATAACTTAAATTTTTATGAGTGCCTTAGAAAGTAGATCTGAAAATAAAATGCTTAGAATGTGAGGTTATGCCACAATAAACAAAAGGATTATTAAGCACACGAGCATCATATCATCATTGTAGACATTTAACTTAGGATTAAGATCTATCATCAACCATGCATATTAGAATGTTAAATTATATAAAAAGTGTAAGCATGGAGAAAGTAAAGATTTAACAAGTTGTACTTATGATCTTAAACCCAAAAACTAGATCACATATGCTAAAGTTATGAGCAAGCTAAATGACTTATGTTACTAAAAATTTAGCATTCAAAGATATTATAAACCATTTAACCTATTAAGCATGAGATTATGAGCATATGAGATAAACTTGAAAAGGAAACCATGTGTGATTACTAACTAGATAATTTCACCATTAAGCATGAATCACCACAAAAATATTAGTTTTCCTTAAGACAAGGCGATTTTGGGGATGACTCCCCCAAGGTGCCGACAAGTGAGATTAATACTACTAAGATATAACTGCATAGGAAAGCAGGGCATTTAGTCTTATGTCTCCAAAGAGATTAGACAAGCTCCTGGCCGACTGCTCAGGCATAAACTATCTTAGCACTATTAATACTTATTATTATGATTTAAATTTTATAAGCAAAATGAATAAAACTTAAAAGAAAACACCACTTCAATGACCAAGGTGGTGGCAAGCCTTCCAATATTGGCCAAAGACGGTAGCTTAGATTATAACAAATTAATGAAATGAAATAGAAACTAAACTAACAATATTATGGACAAAAGAATAACTTAGGCTAAAGAATAAACAAACTAATCTAAGTTAGATTTAGATTTAGGGCCCAAAAAGAATGAGAAATATTG
>ML780037.1:1078838-1116083 GCA_009831015.1 Picea engelmannii | reverse complement strand
GGGGGGGGGGTAACTCCTCATGGAGGGGCCCAAAAAAGTGTGAAAATGAAGGAATGGAGGGGAATTAATGAGAAAAATTGAGTGGGACCATCCTAGGAGGTGATGTGGAAGTCAAAGGGAGTCATAACTCATGAGAGGGGGCCCCAAATAAATCACAACAATTTCCACCAAGGAAAAACGTCACTTGCCCTAAGGGGGCATAATTTTTAAGTGTAAAAGGTGGGTAAGGGGTTAGAATAGGTTGGAAAAGGTTGGGAGGATTAGGTTATGTTTAGTATTTCTCTTTTCCACCTTAACACTCACTCACTAACTCAAAATTACAATGTTTTTGACATTTGACTAATGTCACTTTAGCAATTAAAATTGTTGTTTTGCCCTAGACTGACTCTGAGTGGACTAAGACATAGTAAACTTAGTCTGACTGAGCTGAAACTTGGTCTATGGGTGTAGGGGGTGCTATTCTATTTCTTTTGAGCACAAATACCCCTATCAAAATCCCAAAGACCTAGTTTTTACAATATAAGCTCAAAAAATAATTAATTAATTAAATTATTAAAAATTAAATTAATTAAAAAAAACCTATCTAGACTCGACGAAATTCCGTGAAACTTTCTACACTGTCTGGCATGGTCATTTACAATATTCCTAAACAAAGGCTACCAAAAAATGAGACCATCAGAGCACATTTCACCACTTTGGAAGAAGTTATTGCATGTGTGGAGGGAAAAACTCAAGGGAAGTCGGCCAGGCCCTAAAGTCGGTCGACAACCTGAGGATAAAAAGCCCTCGGTGAAATGAACTCCTCCAATGGAAACACCCAAGGTACCTGACCTAACTATGATCCATGCAGACTTATTACATTATTAACCCATGCAGGGGTGCAGAAATTTCGTTTACAAAAATTTGTGCTGGGGCATCAGATGCCCAAGTAGAACCAAAACTGTCTTCATCAAAATTTGCATCTAGTGATGCATCTTCACGGCACGTGAGTTGACCCATAGCTGAATAGGTGGTCAACATCTGGCTCCACATGGGGATGTGTGGTCGATCTTCTCACTTTGAGACGGAGAGCATACGAGAATCCAACACCTACAAAAATAGTGCTCCCACAATGTGAACACCAAAAATTTAACATTAGTACATATTCATACATGATAAATGAGATCAATAAACAACATTTACATAATGAAATATCTAAAGTACAACATAATAATTACAACATGAAACTATGATACCGAAAAAAAAATTTAAGTACATATTGACATAATAAATTGAAATAATACAAAATTAAAATACAAGGAAGGGTTAGAGATACGTTACAACCACCCATGCCATGGGTGAACTGATGCCGCAGGTGTCTGAATAATCCTTGTCCAGTATGACTCACAGAAGACCCCTTCCCAAGTTTGATCAACTTTGAACTTTTTGTAAGGAAGAACCAACCAAGTACCATGCTCCTTCTTCCTTTCAACCAAACATTGGAATATGACAAGCCGTGTAAAATCTGATTATTTTGCTGCTCATGACTGTCAAGGTGGGAAGCCAACCAATACTCATAATGATATGACATTGATAAATTGAAATTTCCCTCCATTTCCACATAATTCTGTATTAACTTATCCTTTGGTTGAGAAACTGAAGAAGAACATATCATAGGAACCATCATACTGTTTTCTTCAAGATTTTCAAAATTACCCTTTAAAAAGATTGGTTCATCAGGAGGAGGGTGGGGACTCGAATCATCTAGATATTCAACATTTTTCAACTCAAGATCCTTCACTTCCTCAAAATAGATGACTGATTCATCCACAGATTCATTCGGAATTTCCTCATGAACTTCCTCATCTTTTTCGTTGTCAAGCTCAAGTTCATGGGGGTTGCGTGGCAGAGAAGGGTGGAGGTCCATTCTCTCGGGTGGCATAGGCTAGGTAGAAGAGAGCTGGGTACTTGGATTTCTATGGGTGTTGGGAAACCTATGAGAGTTGACTGCTTTCGGAACCCAAGTACACTCTGGAACCATCCTTGTGGATTCATATCCCTGGCTCGCGGGTGAGACCGCTGTTGAGATTTGGAGTAGTGGTGTCTACGGTTGGGTGGAACGTCCTTGGTCTGCATCCAGTTGGTGTCACCTTTTTATAAAGATAAGTGATCTCTATCGTGATATTATTATCTGTGTATGAATGTATTCCACTATGTATTTAATTATCGTTTAATTGAATCTTAGATTATGCATGCTTGCTGGATATTTTTGTGCATGTTGTTAAAGTATTTTCTTTTATGTATCCTTAAATTTTAAAGAAGGTATCAGTAAGAAAAAGAAGTCTAAGGGTGGGCTTGTAGGTAGTGTCCCCCAGCCTATGGATGGCTAAGGATGTTACAAGAAGTCAGAGATAGACTTTCCCTCTTTCCTCTTTAGGGATCCAAATTCTGTGATATGATACAAAAAGTCCTTTTATCCCCCCAATGTTTCAAGAAGGTATCATCTAAAGCCTCAATCCCAATAATGGATCCAGGGTTCAGACCCCTAAACCATTTCCTAGTCTCACCATCAAGGCTCCAGACAAAGACTCTCATCTACACATCCTCATTTTCAATGTTTAGATTTTCTGCATAATTGTAGAAGGAAGCAAGGTGTTCTTCAATAGTTATGTCTTCTTCTCCTGTGAATTTGGGCATGTATTTTAGGTAATCTCTAGTAGGGAGAGCATTTATTGGCTAAGACAAGATTAGAGGGGCATATCTTGAAGCCACTATGGCATCCATCCTATTTCTAGGAGGGTTATCACCTGCCATTGGATTGTGAACTAGAGGAGAACCAAGAGGGGATGGAGTTCGTATAGGTGTTACCCATGATTTTGGTCATCATGATGGTGTACTCAGGTTCTTCATAAGAACTTTATCCTGAGAAAAGTTACTTTCATCTCTTCCCAGAAAACTCATTTTTGAAGAAGGTTTGTAGGCTGCTAGTATAACAAGGTGTGAGAATGACCCATTCTCGCATGTTGCCTTAAGTCAGGGTGTGAACCTCTTGCATTCTGCTGAATATCTAGGGTGTGAAATCTTCCTAAAGCGTGGAAAAAGATGAATTCTCAATGTTTCTAGAAGGGAATCTTCTAGAAGGATGGGTTGGCATTCAAATGGTTATCCTTGTATTGGATTCCCTGATATTTTGGGATCATTCTTATCCAAGTAACTATCTTATTCTCTCCTATATATTGAGAGAATTCTCATGGAAAAGGTTAAGAAAGATTCATTGGAGAATTGGTGAGAGAATTGTGTGAAGGACTTAGCTTGAACAACAGCTTGGAGACTCTAGCAAAGTCTATCAAGGTGATTTGATCTTCTTCATGCAAGGATTGAGCAAGTGTGTGTGTTGGAGCCAAGAGCCATCGAAAGGAAGTTTGCGACATCAAGGCAATCAGGTTGTAATCTTTACTTTCCATTAATATGATACATCGACATGTCCCTTTCCCATAAAGCTATTCTCACTTTATTGTGTAATTCCTTGATCATACACATAAGTTAACTGTTGAATATATTGTGCTATATTCACTTTGGTTGGTTTGTGTTGTCTTGGTATTGACCTCACAAAAACATCGGAGCAAAGCAGGAGCAACAGAGACCCTAGGAAACGATATAAAGGTATGCTACTTATTCCTCCCTATTAGTTAATTCAATGGTCAAAACTTAGGGAAAGAGTCATGTCTTGTCCTTTTTTGTTCTAGATCCAGGTGGATCTAGGGAGATCTGTTAGTGTCCACACCTATCGATTAATCTGATAACAAAATTGGCGACTCCAGTGGGGATCAATCCCATTTTCTTTGTCGCTTTTGGTATTTTTCTGTGGCCATTTGCTCTGGTTTTACTTTTCTCCTTTCGTATCAATCTCTGAGTCTTCAGGATACCCTGATAGGCCCTCTGGGTCCAGAGACCTTTTCAAATTTTGCTTCATTTTCCAAAAATTTGACTAGTTTCAGAGGTTCTTTCTCTGCAATTCACTATAGCCTACGAGAATCTATAGAGTTCACAGTTTGCCTTTAGGTTCAATGCGAGGTTCTCGCACTCTGCTAAAGGGCCACCTGTGAGAATCACTAATTCTCGCACTGTGTAGTATTGCCTGCCTGCGAACCCATTTTTTTCAAACTTTTGGATTTGAGTTTTGGCATCTTCAACTGCCCAGATTAGTCTAGGTGCCTCATAAGAGTTTCTTGGACCATTGATTGATGTCTTTCTCGTCTTCATTTTCGTGCTTGAATAGTCTTAGGGTTTCAAGGCTCTTCTTGTCACTTTTGTTCTTGACTTTCATTTCTTGACTTTTTTGGCAAAACTATACTCTCTGATTTCGGCATCTAAATGTTCTTGATTGGTTAAGGACCGGAGATTAGTTGGAAGTTAAGTTTCTTTGTCTTTACCATTTTCTCTTTGTTTGAAAGATTACCTTTCTTGTGCATTTGGAAAGACTAGTTTGCTTTGCTTGTTATTTTTGTTTTCATTGAAAGAGTGGATTGGGTTTTTATATATTGCTTGACTCATTGGTTTTTGGATTTTCTCCACTATCACCATCACGGTGTAGGTTCTTTTTGAAAAGTGAGCAAAGTGTTTTTCTTTCAAAAAACTTTTTTGTCTTAAAAGTATTGAAAATCAATTGTTGGAATGATTGAAAAAGATATAATAGAGAATTGTCATTGATGCGTGATTTGTTGCATTTACATTTTAAAGGAAATTGTGTATCGTAGTTCAGGTTTGATCTAGAAAACTTCTCTTTCCCTCCCGTACATAGAATTCATTGAAAGAAAATTGATAAATTTCATTCCTATCTATGCATTGTTGGATCATAGTCTCACACAACATCAGTTTCATCTCCGCTTCCTTTGAGTAACAACAACCTCTAATAACATTGCACAACTATAAAATTTAACTAGTAACTCTTTTCTAGGGATCTATTACACCAACATTTAGCTAGGCTAGCGCTTTGGAGTAGGTAGAGAGATACACTCTCCAAAGCACAAAACACACAATAGCATCTTGTGTTAAGGAGTGTCAAATTCCATTTTCAACATCTTGTCCTGGGAAGCCCTTCTCACACAAGGGTCAAACACAAGGTCACATTGATATTGATAGAGTTACTCACCCTACTTTGTTTATATCGGTGTAGAGATTGCATGTATTACGAGGATCACTCTGAGGTATACCCACAATGATGAGTGGAAGCCTTTTGAGTTGATTTCAGGCTAGATACCCTGCCCTTGTGTGTGGATCGGACTGTCGACTGTCCCCCCAAGCTTTATTTTTGTTGGTGGTAACCTTAGTGGCCTATCTTTCCAGGTTCTTACATAAGGTGACTGTGAAGGGGCAATTCTTCACGGTACCTGGAATCGACGTTGGCCAAACTCACTCAGGCTCCTTGGAGGGTATACCCACGATTATGTGTGGGAGCTTGCACCAGGGTGTAAGTCCGTTAAACAGGTCTTCAACGTAACTTTTCCACCCTAGCCCAGCCCCTTATCATCTTGTTGTTATGACATTGGATTTCATAACCAACTAGTGACTTCGAAATTAGAAGGTCTTGTTTTCTTGGTATTGTTTCCTAGATTTTGTTTGCTAGCGCGTGTTGTTTGTTTCCCACAGTTGGCCTTAGGATTTTCTTCGTAAGTTTTTCGTTCGTTTACAATAGCTCCTCCATGTCGTTCACATAGAATGCAAGGTTTGTCTCCAGAACATCCTGAAGGCTCTCAATCCTTGTCTACAACTGTACCTGAGGGCTCTCCTCAGCAGAGTGAAGTCCAAGACGTTGCCACGCCACAAGTGGAATGAACTGACTCTCTAGAACCTTTCCGAATTACCAATACTCGAGAGGACTTTTGACTTCACCTTGGTTCTGAGCGACCGTTTATGTGACTGAATTCTTCCGGAGAATTAGTTGTTACGTCTTCTGGATCACCTGTTGGACCTTTTCTAGGCATAGAAGGCCAAGATCCTTTTTGCTCTACAAGTGTTTTCCGACGGGACCTGTTTGGTCCAGGTTCACCTGTGGTCTCCGAAATCAACCCACCTGTGATTTTCGAGATAGAGACAGTACCGTTGACTACCACTTATCACTTTACTGTCTTTTTCGAAATGGCCCATCTCACAAATACTACGAGTGTCCCAACTGGGTTTACTGCAGCTAGTCTTTCTCCCATTAACACGCAGTGAATGCCCAACATCACTCCGACACTACCACTCGGATACCGTGCATTGAATGCTTCCATTCCAACTCCTCCACAAACCCCATCCGGTTCTCCTGGTGGTCCCTCTTCTCCTGGGCACCCTATTCCCGGTTTTATTCCGACACTCCCTCAATTTCCTTCTGGAAGACCTTTCTTGTCTTCCACTAGAAATCCTAATCCTAGTGGCACTATTCCATCCTTTACACCAAACTTCTAGATTCTCGTTGGTGGACCAGGTGGTACGACTCAACCTCCTCTTACCGGACACATTCCAATTACAACACAACCTTCGTTTGGAATGAAAATCCCAGTTACAACACCACCTACGATAGGGGGACCAACCCCACCTTTTGGACAAAATATACCTCCTTCTTTGGCCCAGTATTGGAATCAGTTAATACAACATCCTCCTCAAACGACTGGGGGGAAGCAGTTGCCCACCCCTAATCTGGGCCAACCATATCCAGGTATGCCCAATCCTATTTGGGGTTCGAATTCTCAAACTCATGTCCCTACTCAAGGGTACAATCCCCTGAGTTACTACACCGAATCTGCCTGGGTCTTCACATTATACGCAGACTGCTTACAACCCTACTGGTTTACCGACAGGGCTTCCTCCCCAAAGCCACTAGTACCTGCAGGTGAATCGACAATTACCCTTCTTGGCCACTTTGGATCTTTTAGATTTGTTAAGGATCCAAAATAATCTGATTCGTCACTCTCCCCAATGGCTTTCTATACCAGCCAAATTACCCTCGGACATTCCTAAGTTCAATGACAACATGGGAGAGGACCCGAACAATCACATCATGACTTTTCACCTCTGGTGTTCATCCAACTCGTTGATGGATGACTCTATTCGTTTACATCTTTTTCAATGAACCCTCACAGGTTCTGCTGTGAAGTGGTATATTGAATTGCCACAAAGTTTCTTCTCTGATTTCAACACCCTAGCTATGGCTTTCCTTACACATTACCAGTTACAGATCTATTATGACACGGGGACCAAGATTTTGAATTCCTTCAAACAGAACAAAGACACTCATATATCCAATCACATCCATGAGTGGTGAAGGAGATGACGTCTCATTAAACTTGAGCTCCCTGATCAGTTGCTGGCCAAGTGGTTCACGAAATCATTTGTGAATGACATCGGTAAGGACATTTCCATGGGAGGCGTAGTCACGGAAGAGCAGGCTATAAGTCGTGCTCAATATCTTCACCTTGTTTATTCACAAACGGGAACCCTTTACAATTTACTACCTAACTTACCTCATCCTTCTACTTCCAGCACTTCCTCTACTTCAACTGCCTCGCATGCAGCTGACGGCGTGGTTGGTACTGCCCAAGCCCAACCACATTCCACTTCAAGAAACAACCCTAAATCTGCTTCTTCTAATGTTCAAATTGCTCCGTCTCCTACCCCTCCCGCCGACAAAACTTCTGAGGTAAATGTAGTTTAATCTACCCCTACCGGTAAAAACAAGTCTAAGAAAGGGAGAGGTAAGAATAAGGAGGGAAAAACTACTCCTCAAGCAGAGCAAACCAAAACTACCCCTGTTGACGATTGGGATAAGCACAAACCCCGATACCCTTGTCTTATCTGTGGTGATGATCACTACATGAAGGATTGTCCACGACGTGCCGAGGTTACCAAGTTCCTTCAAGGAGCCCCAAAACCACCTGCTCCGACCGTTTTGTCCCAACCCTTCCCATCTCAACAACAGGCTCAGTTGGTCATCCATGACCAACCCTCATCTTCTACAACGTCCTATGTTTTGATGTGTAGTGGTGATTCTAAGCAGAGCAATGTTGCACTCACTACTCGAGCCAAAGATTATTCTCCATCTAAAGAGAAGGTTGATGATCTACCTCCTTCCTCGGTTCAACCCTCTCCTACGAATCCACCTAATCACGGTCCTCTTCATCTCGAACAACCGAGCCTTGACGCAGTTCTATGACCCCCCCCAAAGGGAATCGTTCAGAAATCGGTTTTCAATCCTCATGCTCGTGCTGCCCAGAACTACAACATTGTTGAAGATCTGGCCCAAGCACCTTTTGCGATGTCAGCCCTCGAAGTCCTTCAGATTTGTCCCTCACAGCGGAAGGCACTATTGAAATCTATCGGTGGAATCGACCTGACGGATATGAATTTAATAATCTTTGACTTGGACAATCACATTCCAAGGTTACCCCCTCAACTCACGTTCCAGATCCAAGTAATTGTCTCTAACAAAAATATTTTCCGAACTGTTATCAACGAGGGTGCCTCGACGTGCGTCATGTCTCTTACCTGTTGGAAAGCCATTGGCTCTCCTCCTTTGAATGAATACCAGAATACTCTCAAAGCCTTCAATGTCTCTGGTTTTAAGCCCTACGGTGTCCTTCCTTCATTTCCCATTACGCTAGGTAAAATGGTCCAAGTGGAAGTGGAAGTCTTCAACGCTTCCCTTGATTACAATCTTCTGCTTGGCTGCAGCTGGATCGATTCCATGCACGTAGTTGTGTCGACCCTTTTTCATGTAGTACATTTCCCTCATCAAGGAAAGGTTGTTACTGTTGACCAACTAGCCTTCTTTAATTCTGATACCCGTACTGGAAACGTGCCATTTATCACTAAAATCCCATCGGGTTACGAGACCATCGGTGTCGGCCTTCTCAAAGACTCTTCGTTAATGGGTACTTTCTCCATTCCACCGCTTGATGATCCACACCTGTCTGTTGCTTCAATCAACATGATCTCCTCCTCGATTCATGAGCTTCCTGCGTCTCATGACCCTTGGATAGTACCTGACCTTGGAGATCATCTTCATTACGGCGACGCAATGCCGTTAAGTCCGGTTGAGTCCGCCTATCAAGCCATTCAATCGGTAACTCCTTCTACCCCCTCTCCTGGTGAGTTGCCTCTTGATCCTTTTCGTGTCATTTTTCCCACTAATGAGATGATCATGTCTGTCATGGAGGAAACCCCTTGGGACGATGAACATCATCGTTCCATTCTCTTTCTGGAGTAGCATACCATTAAGAACTACCAACGGATCTCTACTCCGTCAACCGTTGTTGTCATCTCTACTGTTCCCGGGTCCACAAACGATGTGTTTTCTAAAGGGAACTTAATCAATATCTCACCCATGATTCCCCTCGACATCTCAGTCAAACCTGGAATCGTTGAAAATGTCCATATCGGAGCTTCCTGTTCCTCTGATGAGATTGTCACCTACACGTCTCTTTTCAAATAATTTCATGACATCTTCGCCTAGAGCTATGAAGAAATGCCAAGTATCGACCCTAGCATTGTGATACATGAAATCAAGACTTACCTTGGTGCTAAACCCATCAGGAAACGCCTTCGCCCCGTTCATCCATGTAAAGCAGCTGCTATCAAACTCGAAGTCGAAAAACTTCTAAAAGCCGGCTTTATGTATCCGATGGCTCTCACAGATTGGGTTTCCAATCTTGTCCCGATTGACAAGAATCAAGGCACTATTCGTGTCTACGTTGATTATAGGGATATCAACAAATCTTGTCCCAAAGACAACTTTCCTACCCCTTTCGTCGATCAGATTGTCGACGATTGCGCCGGAAGTGAAATCTTCTCTCTCATGGATGGTTTCTCTGGGTATAATCAAATCAACATTGTTCCCGAGGACCAACATAATACTGCTTTTATTTGTCCTTGGGGTACTTTTGCCTATCAAAAACTTCCTTTCGGTCTTAAAAACGCTGGCGCAACTTTTCAACGCGCTATGTCTTATGCTTTTCATGATAACAAGCTCATCATCCAACCATACTTGGACGATTTACCCGCTCATTTGATGCGTCGCGTCGATCACCCAACCCACCTCCAAGCCATTTTTGTTCATTGTTGGTTCTATCGTATATGTTTGAATCCCCATAAATGTGTTTCTAGGTTTTATCGTTTTGTGTCAAGGGATCCAGGTAGATCCTTGAAAGGTTGAGGCGATCCTTAATCTCCCTCCTTCTACACTTCGCCAGTTGCAAAGTTTGCAAGGGAAAGAAAACTTTCTTCGTTGTTTTATTCCAAATTATGCTAAGATAACTCGTAGATTTACGCGGTTATTAAAATAGGGGTCTGAGTTCGTGTGGGATGCCATCGCCAACAATGCTTTCGAAGCTTTGAAATTGTCCCTAACGCGTGCTCCGCTTCTCTTTCCCCCTGACTACAGTCGCAATTATTTCCTTTACCTTGCTGCCTTAGATTATACCATTGGTATGGTTCTCATCCAAGAGGACGATGCTAACAATGAACACGTGATTTATTACTTGAGTCGAAGTCTAACGCCTACCGAAATCAAGTACTTACATGTCAAAAAACTGGCCCTGGCTGCCATCCAAGCTGTCCAACGCTTCCGGCACTATATCCTCTCACGCAAGACTATAGTGATTTCTAACTGCAACCCTATGCAACACATTCTTACACGTCAATTTCTAGGGGGAAAATACTCCAAGTGGATCGTGATACTCCAGGAGTTTGACTTGGAATTAGAACGCGCCAAGTCCAAGAAGTCCTTAGTATTTGCTGAGTTGATATGCGATTTTCCCCATTCTGCAATGGAAAATGTAGCAGCTGATTCATTACCCGATGAATCTCTTTTCCTTATTAGCACTAACGATATTTGGTATGGTGATATCATTATATATCTCCAAACCCAAACTTTCCGGCCAACTTTGTCCAGTACTGAATGACGTCGCATATGATAACAAGCTCGTCAATACATTATCCTTGGTGATACTCTTTATCATCGGGGCATTGACTCTATTTTTTGACGTTGTCTAACATTCGACGAAGCCGAGAGAGCTCTGAATGACTGCCATTCTGGAGCCTGTGGTGGTCATATGTCTGGGTATGCTACTGCTCAGAAGATCTTACGCGCAGGTTAATTTTGGCCTTCTTTATTTAACGACTGTATAATCGCCATTCAAAAATGCCATGCTTGCCAGACCTATAATAACAAGATACGGTCACATCCCACTCCTCTTCACCCTGTGGTCTCTATTGGTCCCTTTGTAAAATGGGGCATCGATTTCATGACATGTCACCCTCACTGGACCGGGGGGCATGGTTACATTATTGTCACCATCGATTACTTTATGAAATGGGCCGAGGCGATGCCGACATTTGACAACACTGGAAAGACCGCAACATTGTTCATTTTTAATCACGTCATAGCTCATTTTGGTGTTCCCCAAGCTATCTTCACTGATCATGGTAGCCACTTCAGGAATTTTATGATGTCCGAACTTACTGAAAAGTTGGTTCTTCACCATTATAACTCAATGCCCTATTACCCACAAGCCAACGGCCAAGTTGAAGCGATTAATAAAGTTCTCATAACTATGCTCCGACGAATGATAGGGATTCATAAAACAAGTTGGCACACAATGTTGTTTTCGGCATTGTGGGCGTACCGGACATCCGTCAAGTCTGCTACTAGGTTTACACCTTTCCAGTTAGTCTATGGTGTGGAAGCCATTCTCCTGATTGAATGCGAGATACCCTCTTTAAAACTAGCTGTTGAACTCCTACCCAACACTTCTACTGAAGAAGAACGTCTATTTTATCTTATGCGATTAGACGAAACTCGACATGATGCCACCCTAGTCATAGAAGCTCAGAAAAAAGCATGTCAAGGCCCAATACGAAAAGCATGTCAAGCCTCACGTTTTCTCTGAAGGAGATCTTGTCCTCCTCTATGAGAAAGATCGAGATATGTTAGGAGCTGGGAAATTTGAAGCCATGTGGCGAGGTCCTTATATCGTTCGACAAGTTTTGGAAAAAGGAGCCTATGAGTTAGTAGATTACGATGGTATTCCTTTAAGTGAACCTAGAAATGGGTTGTACTTGAAGAAGTACTATGCATAAGATCACCTGTGCACAAGTACTTGTATTTTTATTGTATCATACTTCTTGTGTGTTACTATAGCTTGCTTTTGTCGTTATCTGGTCTCTGCCCTTATGTGACATTGTGTTTGATTTCCAGATGTCGGAGTCTTCGCTACCCTACATTGGCTTCGCTGATGGTGCTAGTCATAGTACCCAGAATCTTGCTTCTGCTGCATGGGCAATTTACGCCCCTACAAACAAAATTGTCTCTTTACAAGGTGTATGTCTTGGCCGTGCTACCAACAACATTGCAGAGTATAGTACCGTTATTGAATTATTGCTTGATGCTATCTCACTCAAAATTCGTCATTTGGTTGTGTGACTCGATTCGTAGCTTGTGGTACTACAGTTAAGTAATGTCTATACTATTCGAAGTCCTACTTTGTTACGGGTGTATTTGTGAATTCGTCTCTTGGAGCGTTATTTTGATTATATTGAATATCAACACATTCCTAGATGTCTAAATACATTAACATATGCATTGGATAACTATGTATTAGACAGACATTTGAATCATTTATAAATCAATCACATCAATGTTCACACAACACATGATAAACAGGTAGAAGCCATCTGTATATATAATGATCAAAATAGTTTTTTACAAAAAGTTTTGTCTGAAGACCAAAATGTCAAAATCTGAAGCTCATAGCTTCTACAAAGTGACGTCATGGATGACATTCACGATAACACATGACTGCCCGAGCAACTCTATGGAGCAGTCGACTCATGGACCCTGACACCCCCACTGTATGGCGTTGATCGCATCATGGAACCTCATCAAGAGGCATGTCTGGAATATCCGCGGTTAAGCCCTCCAGGTTTTGTTCCACTACTTGGTAATCCTCGGCATATTGTGGCACTAGCGCTACCTCTCCTCGCCGCTAAATGGGAGAAATACCGGGAGGTCAATAAGGTCCAACATCTGTGTCATCAAAAACGATTTTGTATTTAGTATTTGAACGAACATATAAAAAACATTTGCATATGACAAAAATTCACAAAAACATTTAAAAGAAAAAATTGTGTACTTCTTACCGAGGTCTCCCCACTGAGCATCTTCTGGCAGTACTAAGTCTGGATCTCCTTGGAAATCCAACCCAACATAAGAGTATTCGTCAACCATCAACATCTGTGGTTGTAGCCAACCAAAGAAGGTATCATCATACCTAATAATTGGCCCAGCTACATGCTGGGCCATAAGCTGACACCTTCTCAGCATCCTGGGATCCCTGGGAGTCGGTAAACTCTAATCAATCTGAAGTCTCAGTAATGGAACCCTCTCAAGGAAGAAGGACACTAACAAAGATCCATACCTGAATTGATTCAGGTCGCCTCATCTGCACTTTGTCAACTGTTTCTTCATATTGCGGAGTACAACATCTGCCCAATTGAAAACCCAAGGTTTGGTGCACTCTATAACATACTGGAAGTAGCTCTGTAATGCCATTTGAGGATCAGAACTCCCTGCCATCTGAGCTATGGTAAACAAGATAGTACGGAGGGTCACATCCCATACCCCCCAAATAGTGACCTTCCCTTTCTTCCTCTCAACCTCAAGAACACAGTGTATACGGCAGTACTCACTCATGGGCAGCCCGCCACCTCTACTACCAGTCAGGCTCACATAGTACCCCCACTGTGACAATCCAGTCAAAAAGTAAATGTCCTCAATATCTAAGGATAGTGTGTGGACCCCTACATGGAACACCTACTGATCGGGATCCCACATGCGCACGAGGTACTCTAACAACCTGACTTGGGTCCTCATGCTCGGGATATGAAAGTACTTCAAAAGGCCACAGTCTCTCAATGCAACAATAGTAGGTGGATGATTTGTAGCAATAGCATTGTATTCTTCATGCTCTCTTTCACGCCATTCAAGAACCATGTTGATGTCTAGTTACCTACATAAGAAGCACAAAAGGAAGATTAGCAACTCCATTCATGATTTGGATCATTTTCATTGGGCAAATATTTAAATTTTTTTTGAGCTTTGCGGTTCTCACAGGTGCCCTTTGGGCATAGTGAGAGAACCTCACAGGCTGCCTTAGGGTCACCTACGAGAATGGCCCATTCTCGAAGGTTCCGTGTACTCCGCCTGCGAGAATGGCATCGCGCAAGTAGGGCTTGCAAAATCAACTTAAAAATGAATTTTTAACCAATGGAAATGCAAAATTAAACCATGAAAAGGTAAAGGACAAAGAGCCTACCTCACTGTTGCTGACGGCTCGCTGAATGGACGCTCATAACTCTCACAATCTGGCGCCAAACTTCGAGGGTAAAAGAGGGGTTTTTTGGGCTCAAATAGTGAAAAGTGAAAATGATATGGTAGAAAAGAGTTTTACTCCTTTTTATTTACTTTTACCATATTATTTGGTTTTTTAATAAGTATTTATTTATCAAACCCGAATTCCTAATGCCCTGTTGAGTGTAATTTTTGCAGGCGTAACGACTTTGATGGTCACGTACCGGATACAGATATAATTTTTCTTTTCCATCGCATATTTTGATTATTTTTTATGGTTTTTTGTATAAAACCTCGAGCGTGGTCTTTTTCCATTCTTGCACTCACAAATACAAGAGAACGCAATCGAGCATACTTTTATCGCTTTTTCGGGCTCAATAAGGATATACGAAAAAGGAACCCCCCTAGAGTCCTCTTTAAGCTCTTTTCAGACTCTCTAAACATGAAAAGATAGCTAAGCGATCTTGCTATTTTTACGCTCGATAAAGTATCTGAAGAAAGAGTTTGGTGAGCAATAATTTATCTCTTTTTCGGTCTCATCAGACTATTTTATGAAAAAGGAACTGAGAGAGTTCTCTTTTAAGTGTTTTTCCAAACTCTATAATCATGAAAAACCTTCGAGTTTTCTATCTTTGGACTCGTTAAACAAACATCGACAGACCTGTAATGGGACCGAACCACTCCTTCCTAGGGTTCGTTAAACATACTCCGAGGGACTTGTCCAAAGGATGAGATTACATCAACAAGCATATGTTATCCTCCTCAAGCTTGCGTAAAAATAAAGAGGTACTCACTAGAAATGGTGGGGGAAAATTTGGGAAAGGGATATGTTTTCATCTTCATATTAACTGGCAGTAAGTGTCGCTCTTGAACATGACACCCCCTATTCACTATATTTAAAACCAGTTTGGGAAATCCATTTGTCTCTCATTCGATTTGCTACAAGGTCATTCCCTATGTCGTCTTTGAGTCAATGCTGCCAAATCATTAGTCGTGTCATTCATATGTTCAAGAGAAGTCCATCAGCAACCTCAATTGAGTCGGCCATTTGCAATTGTCCATTCTCTCTGTGTCGGACTTCCCTGTGTCCAGTTCAACTTACATCATACTTTGTTTCACCTTCAAAATCTATTACTCATTTTGTGTCATTGATGGGGGATACATCAAGGCCCTCCTGTGACGAGTTTTTTTCCGTCGACTCCAACTCATTATCCAGACACAAGACTTAGAAATTCTTTGGTACCTTGGAACCTGCATGCCTCAATGGCAGGTTTCCTCGCTTTCGACAGTGGGTTTACATCATTGACCTCTGATCGAAAGATTCCATCGGAAGTTCGACTTCAACTCATTCATTCACATTCGAGGGATTGTACTAGTGTATCTTGGGAGTCATTGACATCAATGGTGATTTCCCTCGCACTTGTTAACGGTTTCATCAATGACCAGTAATCAAGTGGTTTCTACCATGTTTGACTTCAACACATGTAATCACATGGTTAGATTCATACTTTGGGCGACGAGATTGAAGACCCTGGATATCATCTCTTTGTCCAGGTTGTGATGGGATATGTATGATCTGTGACACATAGATCCACTGTGTATGTCTCGTGGCTATGTCGTCTCAATTTAAATATTTTCGCATAGATCCATAGTGTATTCTTGGTGGCTATGCTATATTTTGATGGCATGGATCCACAGTGTATGATTGGTGGCCATGACCCAGGTCTACAATTGTCATCAGTCTATGATCTGAGTATGGGAATGCCTACCTTGGAATTGATATATATGATATTTTGCAGATGCTTGGTTGTTCGCAGGTTTCCGATTAGGTGCACTCCTGGTCTCCGACATACACACACACTCAGTTTACAAAGTATTTCGGATGTCGCTGAATCCAACCTCATACTTTGAGGGGAAATCTGTTACCCATGATTTTGGTCATCATGATGGTGTAGTAATGATGGTGTACTCAGGCTCTTGATAAGAACTTTATCCTGAGAAAAGTTACTTTCATCTCTTCCTAGAAAACTCATTTTTGAAGAAGGTTAGCAGGCTGCTAGTATAACAAGGTGCGAGCATGACCCATTCTTGTAGGCTGCCTTAAGCCAAGGTGTGAACCTCTCACATTCTGCCGAATAGCTAGGGTGTGAACGCTTCCTAAAGCATGGAAAAAGATGTTTTCTCGATGTTTCTAGAAGGGAATCGTCTAGAAGGATCGGTTGGCATTCGAATGGTTATCCTTGTATTGGATTCCCTGATATTTTGGGATCATTCTTATCCAAGTAACTATCTTATTCTCTCCTATATATTGAGAGAATTCTCATGGAAAAGGTTAAGAAAGATTCATTGGAGAATTGGTGAGAGAATTGTGTGAAGGAATTAGCTTGAACAATAGCTTGGAGACTCTAGCAAAGTCTATCAAGGTGATTTGATCTTCTTCATGCAAGGATTGAGCAAGTGTGTGTGTTGGAGCCAAGATCCATTGAAAGGAAGTTTGCGACATCAAGGCGATCAGGTTGTAATCTTTACTTTCCATTAATATGATACAGCGACATGTCCCTTTCCCATAAAGCTATTCTCACTTTATTGTGTAATTCCTTGATCATACACATAAGTTAACTATTGAATATATTGTGCTATCTTCACTTTGGTTGGTTTGTGTTGTCTTGGTATTAACCTCACAAGAACACCAGAGTGAAGCGGGAGAAACAAAGACCCTAGGAAGCGATATAAAGGTATGTTATTCCTCCCTATTAGTTAATTCAATGGTCAAAACTTAGGTAAAGAGTCCTGTCCTGTCCTGTTTTGTTCTAGATCCAGGTGGATCTAGGGAGATCTATTAGTTTCTGCACCTACCGATTAATTCGATAACAATAGGTGAGACTGGGACTGTTCTTTTGGGATAAAAAGGAAATGACTAAGTGTTGATGGAAAAGGCTACAGGGTTCGAGGGAATAGAGGTTTCTCCTTCTGTGAATGATGCAATTTTAATAGGAGGAGGAGTAGTAAAGCCTGGAGTGGGAAAATCTTCCAAGGTCCTGGGTCTAAACATTTGTACAAATTTGGGGGAAACAAGGGTGTCAAATATTTCTAAACCAAGACTAGGAGAGGAGAAATTAGTAGGAAAACACCCAAAATTTAAATTTCTAGAAAATCCAACAGAAGGTATAGTAGGAGAACGAGAAGCAGCTACTGGGGTTTTAGAAGAAATATTATGAAAATTACTAGAATTACCTCGCTCAGCAACTGAAGTACCTTCTCAAGGGGCCTTTCCACTTCTGATAATTTTTTCTAGGTCAACTTTAGGCATTGCTAGAGGCAGCTATGGAGTGGACCTTTTGTGTCTGCCTTTCGGAGCCACAACTGAAAAACTGGAGTCGAAACAATGGAGTCACTAGGTGCAAGTTGCAATATTTGATTTACTGAGTTTTGATGCACCTTCAAAATCAATAAGCTTTGTCGTTCAATCCCAAGGAAATATATTCAATTCATCCCCGAAAATGGTGCCAAGAATGTTATCACTGAGAGTCACCCTCAGATGGCATAGAAGGTAAGCCCAGTACCCATAAGGTTATATGTCACTATGAATGAGTTTTAAAGGCGTCAAATGGGTAAGACTCAAGATAATATCGTTTTAACTCAGAAAATTGGACTAGCATGCACAAGCAATTAAGGTCTTGATCAAATTCAATAGGAAGTTGGAGTAAAGGTGAATAGAAGGAATACTTTGGTGAGTAAAGTGTAGAGGTACGCTATGGACATTAGGTATTCAAGCAGCCTAAGGAGGAAAAAATAAAACACAAGATCCTCTTGGATTCAAAGTTTCAGGAAATTGAAGAACACCATAATAGTACTGTAATAAAAAATCCATCACAATACAACTACAACAATTCATGTGAATCATTCAATCATGAAAACTTCAGTATCAGAGGAAAATAAGATGGAAGAGGAAGCTAAATTATATTAAACAAGAAGTCTCAAATCAAGTACATAATCAAAGAACCAGTATGCTTCATCAAAATTTTACAATCCAGAGCCTTTCTCAACCATTTGACCCCTTAATATAATACCAAAACTAACTATCTATGCTCAGAAAAATTCGCCACCACAGTCAAATATTTGCGTTGGCGAGATCCTTTGTCAGACTGAATGTGTATCCTTTTGTCAGACGCGAGCTCATAGAAGCATGGGTTGGTAGGAAAATCTGCTTGCAGGGGGATACAGGCCAACAGTTAGCTTCCACGACTAGTCCTTTCCATATTTCCATTTATGGGTGAGATGAGGTTTCAACTACCAGAGACGAGATCATACCACCGCATTCAAGGATTTTCCTCTGAATCTTCTATGTCAGACTGTGCATGTAGTCTTCTGTTAGACTGCCCATGTAGTTCTTTGTCAGATGCAAGCTCAGATTAGTCTGGGCTTGCAGGACAACTGTTAGGAGGACGTGGATGAAGATAAGGTGAGTTGGCGAGGAGTTTTGCGTAGACTCACATGGTACAGTGGGCGAACGATGGCCATCTGGAAGGGTACGGTTAGCAGTGACGGGGAATGTGTGAGCACAAAAATTTGGGAGATGAGGTGTAAAGTTACAGAGGTGATGTGGTGAGGGGAAAAGGATGTGGTGGAATAATGGTGTGACAAGTTGGGGGTAAATGACAATACCATTGGAGGTGACATGGAGCGCAAGTGGAACAGGTGTCGGGAGGTGAGAGGGAGAGAAATAATAGAAAAGGAATGGGCCTGCGGTACTGTGAGTGGAGGACAGGTGTCAGTGGGAGTGCAGGAGGTATTGGGATGGTGGTCTGGTGGTTAGATTGTGTAATATTCCAGATATAAAAAGTATGCAGAACAGAAATAAAATGCTAGAAATGGCAGGATAACAGTAATATAACCAGCATAATCTCCACAATAAAAACATCAATGATATAAGAACAACAATAGAAATAACACTTTGATTCTGAAAGCAATGTTCATAGGCCTCTTCAAGGGGGAAACCTATAGTCGAGAAACGCTCTGTTACAATAATCTCCAGGCTAGGGTTTTCATATCCTCAACCCTTATTTATACTAAATATGTCTATCAAGAGAAGCATCTAGAGGAAGATCCTTCTAGAAGCAGAAGCTTCTATTAGGTATTCTTACATCCTCCTTATTCTATTTTATTGAAAGGCCTTATTAATATTGACCTTTATTACATCCGAATATATTTCTCTACCTATGTTCAGGTTAGGACCCTAACATGTTCGCCCCCTTAAAAACAACCTTGTCCTCAAGGCTTGAGATGTGGAAACTGCTGCAGAATGGTAGTTGGTTCCCAAGTGGCATCTACTGGAGTTGTATCTTTCCACTATATGAGCACTTCCTTAATGGTTCTCTAACACAGGCGACACTCACGCTGGTCCAAAATTTCCTCTGGCTGTAGCCAAATGGAGCCTTCTTCAGCTAACTCGGGAAGGTTGGTTTGAATTTGGCATCGAGTTCCAATTACCTTCTTTAAGCATGAAACATGAAAAACGGGATGTAGCTTTGAATGACTGGGTAGAGCTAACTGATAGGTGACTTGTCCCACATGCTTGGGAATGGTATAAGGACCATAAAATTTGGGCACTAGCTTCTAACAATGCTCGACCTTGAGGGAATTTTTATTGTATGGTTGCAGTCGCAGAAATACCTGATCCCCTTCTCCAAATTGACATTCAAAGTGACCTTTATTTGCTTGTTGCTTCATGTGATTCTGTGCCATGACCAAGTTCTCTTTAAGGGTACAAATAATATCCTCTCAAATTGTAAGTGTTTGGTCAACCGCCTTGACCTTTGATGTACTTGGTAAGTATGAAAGAATTGAAGGTGGCTTCTTTCCATATACTGCTTCAAAAGGAGTCATGCATGTAGCTATATGGTAGGAAGTGTTGTACCACCATTCAGCTAGGGGTAACCATTGAACCCATTGATTTTGATTTTCAGAGGAAAAACACCTCAGATATGTTTCCAAACACTTGTTTACCTCTTCCGTTTGACCATCAGTATGGGGATGATAAGTTGTGCTGAGATGCAACTTGGTGCCCTGAAGATTGAACAATTCTTGCCAAAAATTTCTTGTGAAAGTTGGGTGATGATCAGAAACAATAGAGTGCAGCATGCCATGAATCTTGAAGACCTGGTCCATGAAAATTTGAGCCACCGTGGATGCAACAAATGGGTGTTGAAGAGAGAAGAAATGAGCATACTTGGAAAGGCAATGCACAACCACCATTATGACTTATTTATTTCCCAATTTGGGTAAGATGGTAATAAAGTCCAAAGAGATATCCTTCCAAATAATAGGTGGAATTGGAAGTGGTTGTAGTGTGCCCAGAGATTTGACTGTTTCTCCCTTGTTGCATTGACAAATATCACATTCAGTGACAAAATTATGAATGTCCTATTTCATACCATCCTAGAAAAAAGAGCGTTTGACCCTGTCATAGGTTTTTGTGAACCCAGAGTGCCCCACTGTGGGTGTAGCATGAATCTCAGAAAGTACCATGGATTTAAGATTTGATTGTTTACTTAAATACAAATGGCCTTTGTATCAAAGCTCATCTTAGAGCCAAGAGTACCTTGGGGGAGCTGGAGCTATGGTCTGCAGTTGTTGGATCATATGCAAACTTTTCAGATCTTGTATCCATTCCTGGCGAACAACTTGGAGCCAATCTGGTACAATGAAGGAAAGAGAAAAAAGGGATCCTTCGTCTTCATATTTTCGGGACAATGCATCCACCACCACATTGTCTTTTCCTTTCTTGTAAATAATCTCATAATCACATCCAAAGAGTTTAGTCACCCACATTTGTTTCTCCGGGGAGGAAATGTGTTGTTCAAGAAAGTACTTAAGGGTTTGGTGGTCTGTCTTAAATTGGTTACATTGCCCCAAGAGATAAGGGCACCACAGATCAACAACATGCAAAATAGCCAACATTTCCTTTTCATAGATGGGTTTGCCCAGATTCCTTTCAGAGATTTTCTTACTGGTGAAGGCCAAAGGTCGAACCTCTTGCATAAGGACCATGCCGAGTCCTTTCCCTGAGGCATCAGACTCCAACAAAAAGGTCTTTGTGAAATCAGGAAGGGATAGAACCAGAGTGGTTCACATGGCCATCTTCAAGGTTTGGAAAGCTTGAGCAGTGGCTGGAGTCCAAGTGAAAAAGTTCTTTTTGAGGAGAGTAGTGAGAGGGGCTACAATCTTTCCATAATTCTTAAAAAACTTGTGATAATACCCTGTTAAGCCCAAAAATCCACGCAAGATTTTGAGAGTCTTTGGGTGCAGCCAGTCTTGCATAGCTGCAATATTTGCTGAATCCACCCGAATGCCATCTTTGCCAACCATATGACCCAAGTATTATGCTTCTGAGGCACCAAAGGCACACTTAGACTGTTTCAGGAAAAGTTGGTGCTGAGAAAGGAGATGGAGAACTCGATCCACATGAGTAAGATGGTTTGTCCAGGTTTTGCTATAGATGAGGATATCATCAGAGAAAACTAAGACAAAATGACGAAGAAAAGGATGGAAGACATGATTTTTGAGGATTTGGAAGGTGGAGGGGGTGTTACACAAGCCAAAGGGCATGACCAAAAACTCATAGTGGCCCTCATGAGTGCGAAAGGCTGTATTGGGAATGTTTGCCTCTTTCATACGTATCTAGTGATATCCTGAGTGAAGATCAAGTTTAGTAAAGAATTGGGCACCACTCAATTCATCCAGGAGGTCATCAATGACAGGAATGGGGAATTTGTCTTTAATGGTCAGTTTGTTGAGGGCACGAAAGTCAGGACACATTCTCCAAGAACCTTCTTTCTTCAGGACCATGACGACTGAAGAAGAGTAAGGGCTTGTACTAGGATGGATAATGCCTGCAGTAAGGAGTTCCTGGACCATTTTCTCAATTTCATTTTTTTGTGAAAAGGGGTGGTGATACAGACGGATATTGGGAGGAAGGCTTCTGGGTACAAGGGGAATGGAATGATCGTGAACACCCCAGGAAGGAGGGAGTCCTTAGCGAGTGGAAAATACCATCTGATGTTTAGAAAGGAGAGCTTGGAGATCTTGCAATACCGAGGGTGTCTCTGTTGCTTGTATGGCATGTAGTTGGGCAATGAGACCAGAATGACCTTTTTTGAGCATATTGTCCATGCGATGGGAACTAATGAACTCAGGTGAACCAACAATGATGCCTTGGAATTTATATTGGTGGCCTTCCTGGTCGAATTGCATGGTTAAGTCCTTAAAATCCATGAGAATGGGACCCAAAGTCCTTAGCCAGTCTGCACCCAACACAATGTCGCAACCGCCCATGTCGATAGAAAACATATGGGATTTGAGGTGGTAGTCACCGATTTGGAGACGCACATTTTCATAGCGCCCTCCACATTTCATGGAACCACCATTGGCAATCATGATTTGAAAATTGTTGACGGCATGGATGTAGCAATGGGTTTCTTGGGCAATGCAGTGATGAATAAAATTATGGGTGCTTCCACTATCAACCAGAATGATGACCTTCTAATGCTTGATGTAACCGATTAAATTGAGGGTTTGGGGGGCGGAGAAGCCAGTGAGAACATTGAGGGAAATGATCGGTTCCACTTCGGGAGTGTCGGAGGGAGGGGTGATGTCAATGATTTCAAGTGACTCAGGCACAAGGGGGGTTTCAACATCCTCTTCCGAAATATCCTCAGAGATGGCCATAAAAATATTTTGTTCCTTACATTTGTGGCTCAGGAAATATTTGTCATCACAATTGTAACAAAGGACTTTGAGTTGGCGTTCAACCATTTCAGCCCTGGTCAATTTTTGGATCTTTAATGGGGCGAGAGGAGTAGTGAGGTTTATGGGTTTAGGGCAAGGGATAAAGGAAGGTTTATGGCTTTGAGAGGAAACAAATTGTTGTGCTTATTTAGATTTTTTAGTAGCCTCCACCCAACTCGAAGGTCGAGCCATGAGGACATGGGCCCAAATCTCCTCCTTGAGGCCACTGATAAAACACTCTTGAAAGAAAGCATCAGTCATGCCCTCTGTTCGAAATGCCAGGCGCTCAAATGAAATTATGAAGCCTTCTAATTTTCCTGATTGTTTCAATTTTGTCAAATGGACCAAGTGGTTGGTGTTAGTGTCAAAGCGTTCATAAAGCTCAATCACAAATTGGGTCCAAGCAATATACCCTTGATGGGAAGTTTTTCTCCATTGCCACCATTTCCAGTGTTCTTGATCTACATGGAGTACGCCATACCGGAGTTTGGCCAAGTCATATGTAATGCCATATAGAGAGAAATAATGTTCCATTTGGGTGACCAAACCAGTGGGGTCCGAACCATCAAATTTGGTCATTTTCACCTACGAAAGGCGTAGGTCGCATTGAAAGTGATGGTGCTGAAATGTATGGGCATGGGAGGAATGTTCACCTTCAGTCTTTGGAGGTGCGTCAGGGAAAGGGTCATCTGAAGGGATCTTCAGTTTGGTGCAGAGTGATGCAAAGATAGATTCAAGCTGGGTGGTCAGTTCTTGTTTGACTTCCTCCATTGAGGACTGCACGACTATATTTATGGTTGTATTGATGGATGTATCCAGGGAGGCAACAATAGCACTGAGTTGTTTCACTTATTTTTGGGTCTCGAGGAAACTAGATTGCAAGGTTTTGAAGCGAGAATCCAAGTCTTGTCTATGAGTATGGGCCATGAGGATGGGTGAACTGAAAAGGGGCGGGCGGGGTAAAAAATTTTTGCCGAAAAAATGATATGGATGACTATGATAAGAGCGAAGAGATGAATCCAATGGAATAGGTCTCAAATAATGGTGAACAAATTTCCATATTTTTTTTTTTCACACTTGCAAAGTTATACTCTAGTCTGAAGAATACTGCAGTGATGAAATCCTCAGATGATTAACCAGAAAGAAATGTGTATTTACTTGGCAACCCGAACACAGTTGCACGACAAGAGATCTTGTCTGTGTTAATTTGTTTATGTTACTGTCCCCCAAGGGTTAGGTATTCAATGGTTCTACAGACAAGGGTTTTCCCTATGCTATAGCTCTCTGATATACGTGTGGTGTCCAACAATAGTACTCGGCTCAATATCTCAGGGCACTAACTAAAGAGGATAGACCATACCCTTAGTCGTACTACCTGACTACCCAGGTACTAGAGAGTATCTTCCCGAGTGTTGTTCTCGGTGGCACTATAGCAGTCAGGAAAATGATCAGTTTATCTAAAGAGGGCTTTAGGAAATCTAGGTCGATCCATACACAGGTGTTGTCTGATGCGCTACCACTCGAAGGGGTACTAACAGGGGTTACAAGGGTGGCCAACAGATGTGCGCTTAAGAACCACTTGTATTTTCTGCGTGTATGAATCCCTCAACCACGGGTTTATGCACGTAACGACAGATCTCTGTGGCTTAAAGACGCCGGAATACGTCTCTACCCTGAAAACAAATTCCCACAATTTCTGCCAAGGAAAGTGCTCTGATACCACTTGCAATATACCAGATATAAAAAGTATGCAGAACAGAAATAAAATGCTAGAAATGGCAGAATAACAGTAATATAACCAGCATAATCTCCACAATAACACATAAATGATATAAAAACAACAACAGAAATAGCACTTTGATTCTGAAAGCAATGTTCACAGGACTCTTCGAGGGGGCAACCTCCAGTCGAGCAACGCTCTATTACAATAATCTCCAAGCTAGGGTTTTCATACCTCGACCCTTATTTATACTAAATATGTCTATCAAGAGAAGCATCTAGAGGAAGATCCTTCTAGAAACAAAAGCTTATATTAGGTCTTCTTACATCCGCCTTATTCTATTTTATTGAAAGGACTTATTAATATTGACCTTTATTACATCTAAATATATTGCTCTACCTATGTGCAGGTTAGGACCCTAACAGTGTGAAGGGGGGGGTAGGAGGTAAGCAGTAATGAGAGGAGGGCGGGGGGGTTCCGAGTTGCTATAGAGGTGAAACTTCACAAGGGGCCCACACTAGAAAAACACCAACTCAGACCCACCCCCCCCGTTAAAGGCAGAAAGGATGGGGGGGTCTGAGTTGTTGTTGCTCACTGTAGATCTAAGTGCGCTTTCCTTAGCTGTTGATATTTGTGTGATCCTTAGCCACCAATTAGGACCCCCCCACCGTTAAAGGTAGAAAGGTTGGGGGGGGGATTCGATATCTGATGCCGACCGTAGATCTGAGAACGTCTCGCTCAACCATTGAGATCTGCGTGCTCCATAGCACAAAGCGCTAAAACTGTCAAGTCATCAAAAACTTAGGATAAAAATATAAAGTGGGTCGCGCTAAGACCCCTTTCCTCCATTTTTTCATCAAGGGGTTATTTCCTAAGGAAACAACATCAATTCATCAAAATTCCTTGTGCTAACACATTGGGCTGAGTGTTCTACTCCTTGGTATCCTACTTGAGTTATCTCTTTCTATACACAATAGAGTTTTATATATCAAGTTGTTGTTCAGTCCATGCATTTTCATTTTTTTTATATTGAAAATACAAGAGTATTAGGCATTTTGCATTGCTTGGCATTTTGATCTCTTGAGTCTTTGTCATTAGCTTAGTGCATGTAAAGAAAGATTACATTTTTAGTTTAGAATTGCAGAGTTGAAATTGAAAATTGCATTTGTTTTAAGAAGAATATCATTCATTGAAAATTGAAGTTAGGACTTTGCATTGTATTCATATTTACTTTACTTGTTGAGTCATAACATCAAGAGTTTCACTACCATACCTTTTTGAGTAAGCACAACCATTAAAATTAACCCTATAATTTAAAATTGATTAGTCACGATTTTATTTTCTAGGGTGCACAAACTAACTTAGGATTTGGTGCCTTGGAATAGGATTTTGTGAGTAAACTTCTCCAAGGCAATAAAATCAACATATGTGTCTGACAAAGGGAATGGAGAAATCCATCGTATAATTGGTAATATCAGGACTCTCCTCTCACACTGGAGTTAATCACAAGGTCACGTGAAGTTGGTTGAAGGGATATCCCCCTGATACCTTCTTAGCGTTAGAGATGTTTCTAGGGATCTATTCGTATTTGGGGATCTTTCTAGTGCCGTTACCTCCGTGAGAGGTGGTACTTTCAAGGTTTAGGGCTTTGCTACCTTGCCCATATGGTGGACCTGACTTATGACTTCTCGTCTATGCATTGGTTATACATTGGTTGTTTAGTTTCTTGACTTCAAGCATGATTTTAGGGGTTAAATTTCTCTCATGGGATAACTTTCCATGGTTTTTCCAAAAACGAGATTCGCTATTTTAAAAATGATTTGCCCAAATTCTATAGGATAAAATTATTTTACCTTAAAAATAGCCAAAATTTTATAAAAAATATATAAAATCCTTAGAAATTTGAATATTTTTACAAAAATATTGCCAAACATTTATAGTTGGCATATGAAGGATTAGTAAGATTTGCCAAAGTTTCTACATTTTAAACTAAATTTCGATCCTTAAAATCATCCATGCTTGACTTAGGTGCCACATAGGTTACTTGCAGGAGTTATTCTGCAGGTACCCTGGGTCAGATAAGGGTCGGACAACACACAACCTTTATGGAGGATTACCTCTCTAGGGGGATCTGACCGACTGGTTGTTAAGCCCACGAGGGCCCTTATAACTAATTCGGTTACCCCCGATATTTAGCAGGGAGGTTTAGGCCCCTCTTGGGCGAGACATACCTTCTTTAGGGAGGGAGGCCACTTTCAGCCACTTTACCCCATTTGTGTGCATATTGATCATTTTATTTTTGGTCTACTCTTTGATTACTTGTTGGCCTTAGGATTTATTTTTTGTATTTAGAGTCTTAATTCATCGTGGAATCAGACCAGTGTCCCCACCGGTCCTGTCGCTTGTTAAAGTTACCACCAGATTTCGAGTCTTTTCCTTATAAAAGGTGTAGAGTTATTACACGTGGTACACACACCTCCACTGTTCAGACTTGTGATTCTACAAGGATGAGTACTGAACCTAGTCTTCAGAACACTAGGAGCCCTTCGACTCCCACATCTACTATAGTTAATGGCACCCGTTCGACTCCTGCAACCACACTGGATGTAGTGTCAGAGGAACCTATCATTACTATGGCCTGTCCTATAGTGAATGGTCAATCTCTTTCCTCGAACCCCTTTGGGTCACTTGGCCACTCACCAAGCTATAATGTTCAGTCCATCTGTATGGCCTGTAGTCCTTTTTCCTATGGTATGTCAAATTTTACTTCATAGTTTTCGAATGCCATCCCAGCTATTGGCCCTAATGCTAGCATTGGACTTGGGGGCACTACACATCTTATACTCCATTCTCATTTGGTGGTTCTTAGATCCCTCAAATGACTCCTAATGTAAGAGGTATTCCTTCTTTTAACTCTAGGTCTAATTATCTTTATTCTAGGTGGAGAAACCAACCTGGCGGACAAGCCTCTGGTCAAGTTTCATCCTATACCCTTACCTCCTCAGTTCTGATTCTGACCAACATGTTTGGCATTAATAATCCACCTCTATCCTCCATATTCACACCCGGAGGAGGTCAGTTTCACACCTTGGGAAACCCCCAAACCAGATCTAGTTCAGATGGGGGAAAATTTTATAACCCCCATCAAAACATTCATATTGGAATTATTCCCAACCAACCTTATGAATCATCTTAGAGGAGGGCCTTACAATCCTAGATAGGGTCATGATTCTTACCATAACCCTGGATGGAATGAAGTTCCTCAAACACAATCTTTCCAGGGAGCTTGGGGCCAAATGCCACAACCTTGTCTCCCTTTTCTGGCCATGCTTAATCTGCCATACTTGTCTAAGTTGATGAACAACCATGTGATTCATGATCCTACATCGACCCCCATCCCTAGCAAGCTTGCTTCATACATTCTGAAATTCGAAGGTAAGAATGGAGAGGATCCTGGTGATCATGTTACTACCTTTCACCTATGATTCTCCTGGAATTTCCTTAATGAAGATTCCATTCGATTAAGATTATTTCAACACACCCTCATTGGGGTCACTGTGAAATGGTATATCAAGCTACCTAGGGGGGCATATGGGACCTTTAGTTAGATGGTGTTGGTCTTTCTTAACCACTTCCAATTACCGGTTCATTACAATGTTGGCCTAGAACTTCTGTTGACTTTACGCCAGGACACAACCACTCATATCTCGAATCATATCCAGGAGTGGTGTAGACAGTGGTTGATTAATACCTCCATACCCCTGACCTTCCTTTTAGAATGGTTCCTTAAGTCTTTGTAGCCTCCTATCTCGAAGGATGTTGCTACATCCAGGGTTACCACTAAGGAAGAAGTGATCTTCAAAGCCTAGCAGTTAGATCTTATATACGCGCAGTCTGGGCTATTATACCACATTATTCCGAATGCACCACGGTCAAACTATGACCCTATACAAAATCCTGGACCTCATGCCAATGGAATTGTAGGCTCTACCAATGTAAAATCCGTAGACTCGATGACAAGCCATTTGAAAGAGTTGTATCTAAACCAGTCTACAAGAGGGCCATCTTTGTCTGTGTCTTCCAATCCCACTTAGTCGGCGGATGTACAATCTATGTAGTCGTCAGCCAACCCAAATGGTAACCAACAACCAAGCGGGAATAAGAAGAAAGGACATAATAATAATCGTAAGGGTGGGAAAAATAATAATAAATCCAAGGACAATGGTAATAATGAGAAGACGAATAATAATGCTAGAGAGGGTAAGAAAGAAAGACGTAAGGTAAAATTTCCATGTAAGCTTTGTACAGATGATCACCTTACTCATTTATTCCCCAAGCTTGCAAAAGCTACAAGGCTATTATTTCTACCGCTCACCGTGTTGAAGAATCCTTTTCCACATAACCAACACATGGCCTCAAACTCCTCAAACATCGGAAATGCAGCTAGTGGGAGTCAAAACCCGCCATTGCAAGACGACAACCATTTGTGTATCAATATGGTCGACGCAAAAGTTTATGTAGCCACTCGATCTCGAGATTATAGTTCTACACAGGCTATACCTAGTCTAGAATCTTCTCCTCCTCCTCTGGAGATGAATTTACGGTTTGAAAAACCAGAGCCACCGCCTCGTATTCCAAAAGGAGTACTCAAGCACTCTACCCACAATCCAAATGCTATAGCCACCCATAACTACTCTATTTTTGAGGACATGGGTCAAACCCCTTATGCGATGTTGGCTTTGGAGGTACTCCAAATGTGTCCTTCATAGAGGAATTCCTTACTATTTGCGTTAGGAGCTCTAAAACCCAGTGGCTCAAAAGTTATCAAGTTTTACGTCACAGATGTGAAGCCTCGCTTGCCTTACCATGTGGCATTCCAAATCCACGTGGGGTAATCAAAGTATACCATCAAATGTGTGGTTGTTGATGAAGGTACTGCTACATGTGTAATGTCCCTGATCTGTTGGAAAGCTCTCAGTTCTTTGACTCTTTCTAAATCGTCGAACATGTTGACTGCTTTTGATGGTCATTTCTTCCACCCTCACGGTATTCTACCTGCCTTTCCGGTCTAGTTAGGTGGGAAGATGGTAGAGGTGGAGGCTAAGGTAGTTGATGTACCTCTTGGTTATAACTTGTTACTAGGATGCAATTGGACCTATGCTATGATTGTCATTGTATCATTCGTTTTCTGCACTCTTTGTTTTCCTTATGATGGGAAGAACATGATGATCGACTAGTTATCCTTTGCGTATGATAGTCCCAATGCATCTTTTGGACCATTGATCCCTGTGATCGAAAATTATCAACCGACAACTTAGAATATCAGTGTCAGAATGTATTCTTCCCTTATGGGAACTTTCGACTTCATGGAACCGATTCACCACGTTTACACCATGTCCAGTAAGCCCATTTTGTCAGAGAGGTCCATTCCTTTCCGCACTTCCTATTTTAGTGATTCTTGGAACCTACCTTCCTCGACTTCATCTTGTGAGGGTCAGTCACATGTTGGAATGACCATGCTACTATTAGTAGCGAAGATTGTGTATCAATTTGTTCTTGACTCTTCCGCGAATTCCGATCATGTTACCTCGCCGACGGACGAGGAGGATCCCGTTCTTATGCCCGTTTTGGGCACTTCATTTTCTTATTCACATGATTTACTCTATGATAATTTTCCCTTAGATGAAGATATCATTGAATCCATGAATGGTTTTGAAAAAACTTGGGATGATATGCATCATCACTCTTATTTTCTCCCAGAGCTTGAAAGAATCGAAAAATATGACTTTCGATATACTTTGAGTGATATATTCGGTCATGCCATAGTTCCACTTGATACGCACGACATTTATGTCGAAGGAAATATGGTGAGTATTTCCCCTATTGTCACAATCGATATCTCTCGTACCCCTCACAAGATTGAAAATGTACATATTGGTGAGGATTGTTCGCGAGAAGAATCTTGATCTACACCAAACTCTTCAAAGAATTCTGAGATGTATTTTCTTGGTGATATGAAAATATGCCAGGAATAGATCCTCGTATTTTCGAGCATGATATTAGAACGTATCCAGATGCTAAACTTGTTCGAAAACGTCTTAGAGATGTCAATCCCCAGAAGGCCCCTGCTATTAAGGCAGAGGTAGAGAAACTGCTTAGTGATGGCTTCATCTACCTGGTTCCTTTGGATGAATGGGTATCCAATCTCATTCCTGTGAATAAGAAGCAATGAACCATTCGTGTTTTCATGGAATTTCATGAACTGAACAAGGAATTTGCTAAAGATAACTTCTCGACACCTTTCATCGATCATATTCTCGACGAGTGTGTGGGAACCGAAGTGTTTTATTTTATGGACGGATTTTTAGGGTATAACCAAATTCAATTAAACCCAAGGATCAACACAAGAAGACATTTATTTTTCCTTGGGGTACTTTCGCATACTGGAAAAATCCTTTTGGCCTTAAAAATGCTGGAGCAACCTTCCAACGTGCTATGACCTTTGCATTCAATGATCTTAAGCATATAGTCGAAGCTTACCTTGATGATCTTCCTACTCACTCTCATAAGAGAGCATATCACTCTATGCACCTTCGACTTGTTTTTAAAAGATGTCGTTATTATAGAATCCGGTTGAACCCTCATAAGTGCATGTTTTGCATTAGGTCTGGTCATCTTTTGGGATTTCTAGTTTCTGAGACTAGGATCATGGTATATCCATTGAAGGTTGAGGCAATACTTTGATTGCCTCCCCCATGCACTATTAGACAACTTCAAGTTTTACAGGGGAAATCTAACTTCTTACGTCAGTTTATAGTAAACTATGCCAATATCACTAAGGGTTTCATGCATCTTTTGAAGAAGGAAACCCCTTTTATCTGGGATGAGGGAGCCCAAGAGTCCTTCGATGCTTTGAAGAAATCCTTGGTATAGGCGCCTTTGTTGAAGTCTCCTAACTATGGTAGGGATTACCTGATTTATCTCACCACATCCAAGGAGATGATTGTTATGGTTTTGGTTCAATAGGATGATGAGCTCCATGAGCACATCATCTACTGTCTTAGTCAAAACTTAGTTGGTCTTGAGCTCAATTATTCTCACATTGAAAAGATAGATTTGGATGTCGTTCATGCAATCCAACATGTACGCCATTATATATTGCTTTGGAAGACTACTGTGGTTTGTGATTTCAATCCATTTCAATACATCCTTACCAGGCGTATCATAGGGGGGGAAATATAATAAATGTATTTTCATTTTAAAAGAATTTGATTTCGATTTCGCTTCTGCAAAATCCAAGAAATCACTAGTATTCATAGAGTTAATATCCAACTTTCCATGATTAGATGAGGATGTTATCCATGTCAATCCATTTGCGAATGAACACATTTTCCTTGTCTCATCATCCGACCCCTGGTATGGAGACATCATTCTCTATCTTCAAACTTTGAAGTTCTCTCAGCATCTCTCGCGAGACGATCGACGGTGTGTAACATACCAAGCTAAGAATTATACTATCATCAGTGGATCTTTGTATCGCCGAGGAATATACAATATCCTGCATCCTTTTCTTAACTCACAGGGAATCCGAGTCAGTAATAAACGATTTCCATAGTGGGGATTGTGGTGGTCATCTATCTGAGCTTGCAAAAACCCATAAAATTTTGCGAGCTAGTTATTTTTGGCCTTCTATCTTTAAATATTGTGTTGAAGTGGTTAAGAATTATCACCCCTGCTAGGTGTTCAATTGGAAAATGCACTCGCATCCATCCCCTCTTCACCTAGTCATTACCGTCAGTCCCTTCACCAAGTGGGGGGTGGACTTCGTGGATTGCAACCCAACTTCAGCTGGGGGGCATCAAAACATTATCATGGTCGTCGACTACTTTACTAAGTGGGTCAAGGCCATGCCTACAGTTAAATCCGATGGGAAGAATGTTGTCTTCTTCATATTCAATCAAATTATCGCCTGGTTCGGTATCCCAAGTGAGATTGTCATTGATCATGGAAGTCACTTTCAGAACGAAATGATGAAAGAACTAGAATCTAAGATTGGGTTCAAATAGAATCATTCTTCTCCTTATTACCCCTAGGAAAATGGACAGGTAGAGACCGTAAACAAGTCTTTCAAGACCATTTTGCAGAAAACCGTCAGCCAGAGTAAATCTGACTGGCATATTATGCTATATCCCACACTCTGGGCATACCAAACCTCAGTGAAGACTGCCACCAGATTTTCCCCTTTCCAGTTAGTACACGGTGTGGAGTTGATATTACCTATTGAATGCGAGATCCCTTTTCTTAATTTGGAAGTCGCGCTCCTACCTGACACTTCCAATCTACGGCTATAAAGGTGAACAAAAGACATGTCAAGGTTCAGTACGATAAGTTTGTCTATCCTCGGTTGTACTTTGAGGGTGAATTGGTCCTCTTATATGATCAAGAAAAATAACAATTGGGGGTAGGCAAGTTTAAACCCATGTGGCATGGTCCCTACATCGTGCGACATGTCTTAGGAAAAGGAGCCTGTGAGTTAGAAGATTATGAAGGGAATATGTTGGCTGAGCCCAGAAATGGACTCTACTTGAAAAGATATTACGCTTGAGCCCCAATCTTGGGAAAAAATCTTTGTATACTAATGTAATTTAGTGTATATATATTTTCCATCTCTTTTTTCATCTTCATCTTCCTTATCAAGTTTTCCCTTGGTTAACCGATGTCAGTGGAGTCTTCGGTCTACCTAGGATTCACAGACAGAGCTATTCGTCATACACGAGACTTGGCTTCCATCACTTGGGTGGTTTACTCGCCCGAGGGTCTATTGGTGTGTTCAAGTGGCGTATGCCTAGGGCCATCCACGAATAATGTGGCCGAATATAACATCGTTATAGAAATTTTGTGCGATGTTATCTCACATGGTATTCTCTCTTTAGAGGTTCGCCTGGATTCCCAATTAGTAGTATGTTAGTTGAACGATAGTTACCGCATGTGTGATCCTACTTTACTCTGACGATTCCTACGGGTACATATTTTAGAACCACAGTTTTATTTTATTACTTATTATCACATTCCTAGGATTTCTAATCATGTATCTGATGCTTATGCTAATTTCGTTTTAGATTTTCATTTTTCACATAACTAAAGAAAAACCATCTCATCAATATAAACATTGTAATATAAGTATATCCGAAGATCCCTGTTATATATATTTCAAAAAATATGGTGTTTATAGTACAAAATTGGGTCTAACACCCTCAATACACATATACAGTCGATACTACAATATCCACGAAATCTATGCCCGTGGCGTCGGATGTGTGTCATGATAACAAACTATGGCATTTGCGAGATGCTGAAAGAGTCGCACCCAAGCTCTGGGTGTACCAACCACTTGCTGCTGCATGACTTCTGGAAAATCCTCTACCTGAACCATACAAATCCCTTGAGTCAAATGAGAGAGGTTTCCCTACACATTTTGAAGGACTCTCTCATCTTCTCCTCCCATCGTCTCATCTCCATGGTGACTCTAACGATGTCAGGGAAGCCCGTCTGGTCGTCATTGACACACTTATCCATCACACAAATATCTAGTTAGTACTTAAGCATCATCAAAAAATATTTTTGTTTCACTATACAAAAATACAAAAAAAATGAAATATTTAAAAACATTTGACATACCTATTGTTGGCACAGAAGAAGACCCAGGGTTCAACGCTACAAAAACACACCAAAAAAACCCTAACTACCAGCCCTTTCAGCAACACCTGTGAAGCAGATGAAGTCTCACCTTAGGTAGAGGCAGGGGTGGTTGCAGGACTCAGGTGTCTGCAACCTTAGCTGGGACACAGATTTGTGATTACACACTTAACAAAGCACTTAGCATCAATAGTCCACCTATAATTAACCCTTATCTCACTTCACAGATAACACAGAGCAACGCAGTATATACTTAGATATAAGATAATTAAGCACTTAACATCATACAAAAGACCATATATGGTATACCAAGCACTTAGAAACCACATACACATCAAATCTATCATCTATCCACATCTAATAAGCACAAAGAATAAGTAAATATATATAAACATGTCATAGCACTTAGCAAGAGAAGGAAAACACATGAAGGTAGCAACACTAAGCATGACACAGAGATTTACATGGTTCACCCCCACCCTGGGGCTACATCCACCAACTCTTCTTCTTTAATAGCTCCAGTCAATCGAGTTACAACACAAAGCTCTCAAAACCTCACTTTGCGTAGGACAGGATATTTGCGCGCACCTTGCCAGATCCTCCTTCCTCGAGTAGATCTAGCATAGAGCCTTCTTACAATCTGTGCACTCAGCACTTACAACACTTGCAATTAGCTCTGCAAGTCAATCAAATAGATATACTCAAGAACTAATCTTATCGCTATTGATCACTACTGATCAATATATTCTTACATCGCCTAGCTACTTATTTATACATTATAAAAGTGGGCCTAAAACTGGGTAAACCCATGGGTCGACATCCCTTTCCTGTTACATTATTCCAAAAACCCAAAAAGGACCCAAAGTGGGCTGAGATCCCGTGATCTCTGCTTTGCTTGGCGCTTCATCTTTGACAGGCTGTTGAAGTCCCAAAAATGGTCAAATATGACCAAGTATTCCTCAAAACTTGGTCAAGAGCCAACATGCCCCCAAGACTTACCCATGACTCGTCCCGAGTCTCTCAGGTCTGACCAATTTTGCTTCAAACACCTCAAGTTTGGATTGAGCTACTTCGACCTACTGCTTTGTGATTGCCTCTTGCTTGACAAACTCCTGGATGAGTGCGTTACTGACTGGTCCCTCTAGGTGTTGTTCTGCTGAATTCACGACCTGTTCCAGCTCTATTCCTTAGTTCTCAAGCTCTAAAAATAGCTAACATGCCTTATCTTGCAAAGGTTGAAGTTGTTGAATCACTTCCATTACCTTGCTCTGGATCATATCGATCTGCTGCTGTGCGATGCACTGCTCATGGGATCATTTCATTTTCTATATGGTTGATAGGGCCTTCAGCTGCACCTATAGCTTCTCAGCTTGGTACTTCACCTCTTGGAGCTATGACTCCAATTTATGCAATTTTGGGTTCTCGGTTACGTTCTCATGTATCTGCGCACTTCTGCTGCTTAATTTTTTGCATTCCTCAGTGAGTGATTTAATCCTTTCTACTGTACTCTGGGCAGTTATTTATCACTGGTTACGCTCTTCTTGTGGGGTACTTGGGATGGTCTGAAGCTCTAAGTCCATGATTCTTTGTTGAAGTTGCTGAATGACTTCAGCAAGCTTCATCACTTGGTGTTCTAAGGGTTCTTCTTGTTGGTTGTGGAGCCTGATTATCTTTCTGATTCAGAGGTCCTTGCTTTCATCCATGTTTATACCCCATGAAGTATTTACACCCCAGAAGTATGTACACTCTTCCATGCGGGGGAGTGCAGAGGGGGGGTACCCCCTCTGCGGGGTCCGGGGGGTCCATCCCCTCAGCTGGGGGCAAGCGGGCCCCCAGCGGGGGTTCGGGGGAGAAGCCCCCGAAGCAAAAATTGCCTTATAAAAGTATATTGTAATTTCATTATAAATATGGGCCGTTCATTATAAGGTTGCAGATCTAATGATAGAGATGATGTTAGGGTTTTTTTCCCTAGAAGGCAACCCTCTTTTATGAGGGAAATATATTGCGGCTATGTACGAGGGTGAATATTGTATTCTGAGAGAGGAGACTGTGAGAGAAAGAAGAGGAAGTTACAATGGGTTTTTGCTGTAGGTTGTATCCCTTCATTTGTTGGATAATAATAAAGGAAGGACCTAGCAATTTCTCTGGTGGACGTAGCCCACACTGGGTGAACCACGTAAATCTGTGTCTCTCTTGTATTGTGTGTCTTCTGTGTTTTTGTTTCTGCATTTGTTTTATTTTATTGCTCCGCGGTCTTGTTTTTCTAACAACTGGTATCAGAGCGTAAGGTATCTCGCAGGAAAAGAGGGTTCCTGGTTCGAGTGGGAGAAATGTCGGAAGATGGAAAGTTTAGGGTCGAGAAATTTAATGGCCAAAACTACCAGTTATGGAAGATACAGATGGAAGACTATTTATATCAGAAGGATCTATTCCTACCATTGAGTGGAGTAGAAAAGAAGCCGACGACCATGAAGGACAAAGAATGGGAGATTCTTGACAGAAAGGCTCTAGGAACGATACGGCTGAGCCTGGCAGCGTCGATGGCTTTCAATATTTCGAAAGAAAAGACAACGAAGGATTTGATGGATGCACTGGCCAAATTGTATGAAAAACCCTCGGCATCGAATAAGGTATTTCTAATGAAGAGATTATTTAATATGAAGATGTCAGAAGGTGGGTC
>ML780037.1:1058210-1076071 GCA_009831015.1 Picea engelmannii | reverse complement strand
AATTTCATTGTAAATCTGGACCATTCATTATAAGGTCGCAGATCTAACAGTAGAGATTATGTTAGGGTTTTTTGCCCTAGAAGGCAACCCTCTTTTATGAGGGAAATGTATTGCGGCTATGTACGAGGGTGAATATTGTATTCCGAGAGAGGAGACTGTGAGAGAAAGAAGAGGAAGTTACAGCGGGCTTTTGCTGTAGGTTGTATCCCTTCATTTGCTGGATAATAATAAAGGAAGGACCTGGCAATTTCTCTGGTGGACGTAGCCCACACTGGGTGAACCACGTAAATCTGTGTCTCTCTTGTATTGTGTGTCTTCTGTGTTTTTGTTTCTGCATTTGTTTTATTTTATTGCTCCGCGGTCCTATTTTTCTAACACTTCTGCCTTCTGCTCTAAGCCAGTCACAGAGAGAAATGCTCTATTGACTGCTTCTTTGATCTTGATCTACTTCGCGAGCAACTGCTTCTTCTCATTTTTGATTTTTTCTCTGTCTTTGTCAAATTTAACTTGGATGGCATCCTTCTCTTGTTGCGTATCTCGACGCTACTTGATGATTTCCTCCTGTGCTTTCTTTAGGGCCTGGGTGGTCTACGCTATTTCTTCTTATTCTTTCTGAAGGTATGCTTTGACTATGGCAACAATCTTGCAGAGTTGAACTGGTTCATCTCCCTCTTCTGTTGTTCCTTTTGGTAGGAGAGCATTGGATACTATGCGGCTAGACTGAAGTACTTGCTGCACTCCTTGGAGCTTGATTTCAATTCTGTTGTACATTACCTCTTGCTTGGCTTCCTGCTTTTCTGTTATCTCTTCGATAACTTCATTCATAGTTGTGAGGAGGAAACCAAAGTCATCTGGGGTGAGTGTGGTCATCAGTTTGGTCACGGGTGCTTTCAATTTCTTCTGAGAGGAAGGTTCCGGAGGTGAACCCTTTCTTTTCTTTACTTCATATTCTGGTTTTTGATCAACCTCTTCTAAGTATTCATCATTACCTCCTTGATCTGGTGTAATGGAAGCCGTCCTTATGGATCTACTATCGACATCCTGGATTTACTCATCTTTCTTTTTCTTCTTTGCTTTCTTTGTCATACTGGGCCCAGGTGTATCCTGTGCAGCTTCTGGGCTGTTGATGTCTGAAATATCTGTTGGATCTGCTAAGACAAGGAGGTTTGTCGACCATTCCTTGGTGATTTCCTCCAGGTCTTCTTCTGTCAGCTTATAATAGGACTGAAGCTGTTCCTGGTGCTCATCATCGCACACTATTATGTACGTGAAGTGGCGATCCGTGTTGAACTTCATTTAGGGTTTGAATCTATGGAGTGTGTTTAAGGTAATGCGAGGCATATCCTGGATGGAAGTCTTCAACTGGTTGTAGTAAGCATGGAATATGACATTGGATTTCCATTGTTTGCTCATATCGTTCACATACCATAAGGTACTGAACTTTGTGGCTAATGGCTCAAAAGGGTCTAGGTCTGGGAAGGTTACGCCTTCTGGTAGCTCCCATGCGACAAAGGTGATGAGAATTAGAAGCCAGCTAAAATGGAATTCATGCCCCTGATCCTGGGCTTCTCTACAGTCAATCTTGAGTTGGTTAACCAGGTACTTCGCTCAGTTCATCTATAGTCCCTCTGCGCATTTCCCTGTGAGGTAAACTGTTATAACCCTAAATTGCACCACACATGCTTACCTGGCATCAGGCCAACTCATATCCCTTCTTTTCCAAAACTCTGTTGAACAAACTCTTTGAAAATCCTCTTGTGTAAAGGCCCACGCGCCCTAACCCATTATTGCATGCGTGTACACGTTGGCTGACTCAAAACAACCATTGTGTACCTACAAAAGCATGAAAAATGGAAAGTTGTCGATGGAACAAAAATCTATGGGTGAGTTAACTAAAACTCCTGACCATGCATGGTCGAGGGTTCATCCAAATACCTAGCTCCTTCTAGCCTATAAAAGAAGGGGTAGGGGTACCATTTGAAAAAGGAAAAAAATATAGCAAAGAAACTATGCCCATTTACGTATTCCATTGTCCCAACCCTTTAGACTTTCCTAATGCCAAAGGAGATTTAAAGCAAAGCAGTTGAAGGACAGAAGAAGAGGAGCCCAGGATCAGGTTCAAGGAGCGATGGCTGGTCTCAACTTTTGTAAGTTGACTCATTTTAAGTAATAAAGAGAATGCTTTTCCCGTCCCAATTCATGAACTTTTTATGGTTTGATTAGTTTATGTTTGATTTCTAACCCGTTAGTATATAAGTAGTATGCATGCATATTTGTTTCTCATCTTGAATGTAGGTCAGCTTTGGAAGGAGCATTGCGAACAAGTAATCAAGCACAACGGAGGATCGACGTCAAACACTAGGAATGAGGTAGGTTGATCTTTCCATGCATTTACTAAGAAAAGGGGATTTAAATCTAGGGATGAAGGTAGAAAGCAATTTCTATTCGGTCATATCTTCATGCAAAGTTTGAACTCTATTTTCTAGTCCGTAGGGTGTTTTTCCCAACAACAGAATTGGCGACCATACTGGGGAGAATACTCTTTAGGGTTCCTGGAAATTATATTTAGTTTTTGGGTAGTTTAAAGACTAGTTTTTTCTTGCCTGTCTTTTCTTTTCATTTCTGTAAGGTCTAAGCTAGCAGGGAGTCTGGTTTTCCATACCATATTTCCCTGACTTTTGCTTGACTTTGTTTTTCAAGACACACAGAGGTACACACGGCCTGGACAAGGCCTGCATGCGTGTACCCGCGCCCTATACTCTTACAGCTCGCGTTTGAACGCTAGCTGTAGAGATAGTAGTAGCGTGTAGGAGTTCAGAGAACCTCAGAGGCAATCCTCCTCTTCCCTGTCAGAATCACATATTCTCAGGGGGTTTTATGGAATTCTGTCTGAGTCTTGTTTGCTAACAGTCCTATCTCAGATTGTTTTTGCCTTATTATTTTTCCTTGCATTATTTTTTTTTTCTGTTAGAAAGAGTATCCAAGCTTTCAAGGGATCCTCGTTATCAATACCATAGGTCTCTTCATGGTCTGGTCTGTCTGTTTTTATATTTTTTCTTAGAGTTTACATATACACGTGGCCTGTACAAGGTCAGCCCGCGTGTACACACCCTCCGTTGTTGGTCAACACGCTTTCACACGTGCGTTGTTTGAGTGACACTCGCGTGATTGTATAGACTACTTTTTGTTTAAGGTGGGGTAGTCATCCCCTCCTTTGATAAGAAGTATTCCTCTCAGGTGTTTGAATCTTTGTTTGAACAGTCAATAGCTTAGTATTATTTCTAGCCTTAGCTTGCTTTTTCTCATTTAAAACGTTGTCAAAAAAATATTTTTTTTTTTTACGATTTTTAGATAAGCGTGAGAGTCATTGTTTTTACAATTGCTATTGTGTGATTTTTTAGTCTGATTTTCTGCGATCTGCACTTTAAGCCAGAATTGTTTTTCTTGGTTTTTTGCTTGTTGGTATTTTCCTTTACTTACTTTACTAGAACTTAAATTAAAAAAAAAATCCCTTTTCATTTTATTCTTTGGTGGAAGAGTGTGTTTCTGCATCATTAGCTAGGGGAAAGTCTTTTATTTCATAAGTTTTTGTAGTTCACTTAGATAATAAGTAACTCATAGTCGAGTGAAATTCCTTTGAGTTTGCTATCCAAAATCTTAGAAAAATAAAAAATATTTTTTGAAAAGTTGTCGAAATTTTGCATTCAGTAAAAGTTTTGTTTCCAGCATTGTTATTAATTTTTTGGTTTCGTCTTTTACACATCATCAGTTTCACCTCCATACCCATTGACGTGAGACAAATCCATAAAATCAATGCTAATTTTAAAATCTACTAGACTTTTATGTTTGTAGGGTTCACAAACTAGTTCAGGACTAGGGCCTTGGATTAGGTTGGAGAGGAAACTCTTCAAGGCCATTCAAAACCAAAAATTGGAGTCTGAGATAGGGAGTGTCTAAGCCCAGTTTCATGGAAGTTATCTAGGACCCCCCTCTAACATAGGGGATAAACACGAGGTCATGTGCAGAAAGGTAGCGGAGATAACCCCTCCAAAGCCGGACCAATCGTAGTGGAGAACACATATAGAGGGCTTGTTTTGGGATTCTGTTGTTTGCATTTTCCACAGGGCTTCGTGGGTCTTGAATTTGTTCAAGGTCCTCAGTTGTCTTCCGGACCATTTTCTCTCGATACCCTTGACAGGTTTCGGGCTTGATACCCTGCTCATTGTGGTCTACCCGACTTTCGACTGTACCCGCCTTGTGACTGTTCGCGTGCTAACAACCTAGTTGCCAATCTTTTTAGGGACATACACAGGTGACTGTGGGGGTATACCGTGGTACCTAGGATAGACATCGGGCCACGCTTTGTAGAGTATACCTGGAGGGTGCTTCCGTGTTCAAGTTTCACTTGCACCGGTAAGTTGCTCTAGTGTTGGCTATTGTAACTGTTCTTCCAAATAATTTAGTGTTTGCTTGTCTTATCTCTTAGGGACTTATTTTTTAGTGTGTGTTACTTTTGAACGTTTAGACTACCTTAGAGTGTCTTGGATCTTCTCACACAGTGGAGGATCCCGAGCTCTACCGGTCACGAAGGCTTCTTGGCCTGCTGACGATTACACTGGAGCCACCCCCGCCACCTTTAAGGCAGAAGCTAGACCAACAAGGGTCTTTTGAAGCGACCGGGTTACAAACCATTGTGCCCGAACAACCCCCAGAGGAATCGACTGTTTTGAACCTTGAAGAAACCGCTCTTGGCTCAGTTGAAACCACAAGAACTAATTTCTTGGCACCTTTTATTGTACCAATTCAATTTCACGGGCGCCAGACAGTGCCTCACACAGCAATGGAAGCAAATGCTATTACTTCTTTTGGGAATTCTTCAATTCTCACCATGGTTGTCACCACAGGAGAGTCATCTCTGAACCCATCATCGTCAGTCCGAGCCACCATGGTCTCAGCCGTAACTACTTCGCACAGTGGTCCAAACCTGTCTTTGGCGACGGCCACAAATCCCTTCACACCTAGTGCGACAGGCCCTCCATTCTCATACTGTATGCCTAGTTTAGGTACAAGTCCTGTACTATCCTACTCCACTTTACAGACTTTGGGTCTAGGGGTAGGGAGCTCTAGCGCTCCTCTACAAGGTCACTTGGGGGGAACTCCTGTCCCTTTTAACGCTTTTACTTACGGAGGAGGTCATATCCCTCCTTTGTCCCCTTCACTCAGTGGCTCACATCCGCAATCTGTCAGGCAACCTACACACAATAGTTTATTTGGAGCGGGGAGTCAAGGACCACCTTCTCATAGTATGCCGGTAGGTTCGACATTGTTTTCTTGGAACAAAACGTTTGGTAACAACACATTCTCGTCAACCACTTTCTCGACCGGGGGCAACCCCATTTTTTGGACAATCTACTCCTACACATGGTACTATTCCTGCATAAGGGGAAAACATAACAGGACCTTGGAATTCAGGACAAGGATCCGTTCCCTCCTCTGGAATGCTGATCTGGGGTAATTCTTTCCACAATCAATGGAACCCCAGATAGACTACTATGTATATCCCGACGGGACCGGCATGGGGTAATCCTTCCCAAAGTCCTTCAAATACAATGCAAGCCCAACACTCTATGTCCTTTTTGGGAAATCATCCAATGATGTCTCCACATATGCAAAATCCATACGCTAGCCAGGGCCATGGTTTCTACCAGAATCCGGGCCAGTAGCCAAACTTTTCCTGGCAACCTGGTGCCAGTCAAACCCCAGGTCCTTTTTTCCTAGGTTATCAACAACAACCCAAACTACCTTTCCTGGCGAATTTACACTTGCCAGATTTGACAAGGTTGTTGAATGACCCCATTTGTCACGATCCGTGTTGGCCTCCTATGCCAATGAAGTTGCCTTTGTACATTCCAAAGTTCGAGGCCAAGCCTAATGAAGATCCAGTTGATCATGTGACTACCTTTCATCTTTTGTGCTCATCTAACTCATTGAAAGATGACTCTGTACAGTTGCGATTGTTTCAACGTACTCTCATTGGGAGTGCCATGAAATGGTATATCGAGCTCGATCGCTCAAGATACTTTTCTTTTGGTGAACTGACAATGGCTTTCATTAACCATTTTTAGTTACCTATGAGATACGACGCTGGCACAGAGCTTCTCGCTAATTTTGAATAGACAACAACGGACCATATCTCTGATCACATCTGAGAGTGGAGACTCCAGAAGAGTTTAATCAAGGTACCAGTCCTACCAGCATTCCTGCTTGAGTGGTTCGTTAAGTCTTTGGTCCCACAGTTATCCAAAGATGTCGCAACATCCAAAGTTTTCCCCGAAGAAGATGCCATCATGAGGGCTCAACAGTTTGATCTCATCTATTCTCAGTCTTGTTTATTATACAACATCTTGCCAGATGTGCCACTTTCAATACTGGATAAAACTAGACAGAGAGTTGGACCACATGCCGATGGTATTGTTGGTTCATCACAAACCAAGCTCGCTGAGCAATTGACAAAGCAGTTGCAACAATTATCCATCCAACACACAGCGGCTAGCCAAACTACTACTTTGGCTGCTCCCCCTACCCAAATGTCATAAGTACACATAGTGCATTCGACTAACCCAAAGGCCACCCAACAACCTAAAGGGAAGAAAAAATAACGAAATAAGGGTAAGGGGGATAAAAGACCCAATGATAATGATGGCAGGGACAACACTAAAAAATGGAAGGTGAGGTATCCATGCAACTTGTGCATGGAAGACCACCTGACCCATCTATGTCCTTGACTTGCAGAGGCCCAAAAGTTTGTCATGCAGCAACAACAAGCAGTGTTGACTAATCCCTTTCAACATGGGAAAAATTTAACTCAAGCCTCTACAAGCACAGAAGGGGGCAGCCAAGAAACCTGCCCACCTCCAAACAACCCCTCATCCGCAAACGTATATATGGTTAGGGGTGATTCTTTCATATACACTAGAGCGCATGATTATAGTAAACCAAGCGCTTATGAGAAGGGTAAAGAAGCTAATCTCCCATCTCTTCCTCTACATATCGAGAAGACGTTGGGAGAAACAATGACACACATTCCAAAAGGTGAATTTAAAAAAGATTCTCACAGCCCAAATGCAAGGGCTGCCCCGAATTACTCTGTGGTGGAAGATTTATTACAAACCCATTGTGCGATGTCTGCTTTGGAGGTCCTCCAAAGCTGCCCTGCTCAGAGGAAAGCCTTGTTAACCGCTTTGGGCTCTACTGAGACTTGTAATCTGGGTACCATCATGTTAGATACAACTGACTTAAAACCTCATTTGCCTTACCACGTAGCGTTTCAGATAGTAGTGGCTCATCCCACAAAATTTTTTACTCGGAATATCTTCCGCACGGTGGTCGACGAGGGTGCCTCGACATGCGTTATGTCGTTGGCATGTTGGAAGGCCATTGGTCACCCCGTTTTGTCTCCATCACCTACTCTCCTCACTGCTTTCGATGGTCATTCATTCCGACCACATGGCATCGTTCCTTCTTTCCCTATGCAGTTAGGAGGGAAAATCGTGTGTGTCGAAGTAGATGTAGTTGATGCTCCCCTAGACTATAATCTCTTATTAGGACGGAGTTGGACTTATTCTATGCAAGTTGTGGTTGCTACAGTTTTTCGGGTCTTGTTGTTTCCACATGAGGGCTAGATAGTGACCATTGATCAATTGTCCTTCTCTAGACCTGACCCAGCTTTGGGGGCATCCATGGTCCCGATGATTGATAACCCTCAACCAGGTGTCGTTGATGTAGGAGTTGGTTTGTGCCCATCCTTGATGGGTACCTTCGATTACCCACCTCCTCACGACGATATCAAATTTATATCTAATCACCATAAAGTTGAGATTTTTCAAGTTTCGTCATTTTGCACGACTTACTTCGAGGATCCATGGATTCTTCCTTCCCCATCAAACACAATGGATGAGACAAGGAACCCAGGCATGTCCATGCCCTTGTCTGCCACTGAAGTCGTGTACTCTTTGGTCTAGCAAACTTCAACTAACCCTGATCCGACTCCTGCACACGAGTTAGATCCACTTCTAGAGACTATTTGGGCTCAGGGTTTTCTCGCTAACGTCGATTCGTTAGACTTAGTCTTGCCTTTTGATTAAGTAGTAATCGAAGCAATGACTAGTCCGGACAAGCCTTGGGAAGATATTCATCAAAGATCATATTTTCTCCCATAGTTAAGATGAATCGAAGCAGGAGAATTCACCATGACCATGACGAGAGGTCAGTTGTGTCCTATTAATCTCTTAGCTACACATGAAATTTTTGTTGAGGGTAATATGGTGACTATCGCTGAAGATATACCAATCAACATCTCCTGAAACCCTGGCATCATGGAGAACGTCTTCATCGGAGCGGATTTCTCCCCTGAAGAGATTCACATTTACATGGATCTTTTCAAAGAATTCCATGACGTTTTTGCCTGGTCTTATGTGGAAATGCCAGGTATCGATCCAAAAATAGTTGAACATGAAATCACAACGTATCCTGATGCCAAGCTTGTTCGACAGAAACTTCATCCAGTTAATCCCAAGAAAGAAGCAGCCATCAAGATTGAGTTTGAGAAATTGCTAAACGCAGGTTTTATCTATCCTATCCACTTGACTCAATGGGTGTCTAATCCTGTGCCGGTCAATAAAAAACAAGGCATGATTCGTGTATGTACCGATTTCCATGATTTAAACAAGGCATGTCCCAAAGATAATTTTCCAACACCATTCATTGACTAGATCATTGATGAATGTGCTGGTTGTGAATCCTTTTCTTTCATGGATGGTTTTTCAAGATATAATCAAATTCAAATCAAACCCGAAGACCAACACAAAACGGCATTCATTTGTCCATGGGGTACATTTGCATATCGTAAGATGCCTTTTGGCCTTAAAAATGCTGGAGCCACATTCTAGTGGCATGTATTTTTCTTTTCATGACCTCAAGCATATAGTCGAGGCCTACCTAGATGATTTAGCATCATGATCTCGCAAGAGATCGGATCATCCCACACACCTTACACTTATCTTCAAATGCTGCCGCTACTTTAGGATTCGCTTAAATCCAAACAAGTGCAGATTCTACATAACGTCAGGACGTTTGTTAGGTTTCATCGTATCAACAAAAAGAATCATGGTTGATCCTCTCAAGGTGGAGGCGATAATCCATTTCCCCCCCCCCATGCACAATCCTACAACTTCAGAGTCTACAAGGCAAGGCGAACTTCTTACGATGCTTCATCGCCAACTATGCCGAAATCACCAAGGGATTTATGCGTTTACTAAAGAAAGACATTCCTTTTTTTCTGGGACGAAGCCGCTCAATGCTCATTCGATGCATTAAAACACACCCTGACAACTGCACCTCTGCTACAACCACCTAACTATAACAAAGATTTTTTATTATATCTGGCTATCGCAGAGTCAACCATAGGCATGGTTTTAGTTCAGGAATATGATTTGTTCTCAGAATACGTGATCTATGACCTGAGCCGAGGCCTCGTAGGATCGGAACTTAATTATTCTCATATTGAAAAACTTGCGTTGGCAGCAGTTCATGTTGTTCAACGGTTCCGTCATTATGTTATGTTTCGCAAGACCACCGTCATTGCTATCGTGAATCCATTCCAATACATGTTGAAACGATAGGTTATAGGCAGAAAAATCAGTGGATGGATAGTCATCCTCCAAGAATTTGACTTAGACTTCGTTTAAGCAAAGTCCAAAAAGTCATTGGTCTTCGCAGAGCTTATTTCGGAACTTCCGGTTGAGTCAGGTGATATTATGCCTGAAGAATCGCCTATTCGGGGAGATATGTTTTTGATTACATCTTTAGATCCCTGGTACAGAGATATACTTATCTATCTCCAGACTTTGAAGTGCCCCACTTCTGCTTCTCGTGATGAGCGTCGGTGGATACGCCATCAGGCTAAGAATTATCTCATACTTGATGATACGTTGTATTAGAGAGGTGTAGACTACATTTTACGTCGATGCCTCACACATGAGGAGGCTGTCATCATGCTCAATGATTTCCATACTGGAGCTTGTGGTGGTCATTTATCTAGGTTGGCAATAGCCCAAAATATTCTATGAGTAGGTTACTTCTGGCCAACACTTATCAAAGATTGTATTGAATCGGTCAAGAAGTGCCATCCATGCCAAATATTCTCTCGAAAGATGAGGGCACATCCCGCTCCTATGTTTCCCGTCATCACAGTTGGTCCCTTCACCAAGTGGGGGATTGATTACACTACTTGCAACCCCCCGTCAGGAAGGGGGCACCTCTATATCATCGTAGCTGTTGACTACTTCACTAAGTGGGTCAAAGCTATGCCAATGTTTAAAGATGATGGAGAGATTGCAACTCTCTCCTTATTCAATCAGATCATAGAAAGGTTCGACATCCCGAGAGAGATTGTCACTGACCATGGAAGTCACTTTCAGAACCAAATGATGACTGAATTAACATCAAATCTTGGGTTACGGTAGGAACATTCATCACCTTACTACCCCCAAGCCAATGGGCAGGTAGAGGCTGTAAACAAAACTCTTAAGACTATTCTACAACGAACTATCAACTTAGCCAAGTCAAATTGGCATTTGATGTTATACTCGACATTATGGGCTTAACAAACATCTATTAATACTACAACCGGTTTCTCACCTTTTCAACTCATTTACGGGTTGGATGCAGTATTGCCCATCGAATGTCAGATCCCATCTCTAAATTTGGCAGTACAATTATTGTCAGACACTTCTCCACTTGAAGAACGGTTAGTACACCTTGAGCAGCTCAATGAGCAACGTCCTGATGCAGCCCTGGCCAACGAGGCTCACAAACATAAGGTCAAGTGTCAATATGATAGGTCCGTTCATCCTCGGATTTTCTCTGAAGGCGACCTTGTCCTGGTCTATGACCAAGATAAGGACCCCCTGGGGGCAGGAAAATTCAAACCCATGTGGTTCGGACCCTTCATCATAAAAGAGGTATTAAAAAAGGGTGCTTACCATTTGGTTGATTTCGAAGGGAATGCTTTGGCGGAGCCTAGAAATGGGCTCTACCTCAAGAAGTATTACTCATAGGCAGGTCACTGTGGGTAACTTTTCGTAACATATGTATAGTCTTTGTACTATGACTTTTTAGTTTCTTTTAAGTGTTATGGACGTGTCATTGATGTTATCTTTTGTCAATATGACATATGTCAAGTGATTCCGAGGTGTTCGTTGGGTATGAAGACAGGGCTAGTCGACACACTTGGAGGCTTGCCTCCGCAGCTTGGGTAATCTTTACACCCCAGGCCCAGTTGTTATCTTCCAGAGGTATATGCTTAGGTGACACCACAAATAATGTCGTCGAGTATAGTGCAATTATTGAGTTTCTTCATGATGCCTTGTTGTTGCGCCTCTTCCGCCACCTTAGTGAGAAAAATAGAGGTGCTTTCAAGCTCAGTTGGGTCTGCTGAGTAGGACAGCTGCAAGGAAAAGAGTTAGGGAAATAAATAAAAAACTACAATTAAGAATTAAACTAAGAAATGCAATAACAACTAAATTCATGAGCATAGGGACATAGAAACAAAAAGAACCATAAGACCCATGTCACCAATGTTGAGGCTGATCTATTAGTGAAGTAATACACCAAGAAGAAAGCAGACTATGAGTCCCTTCTTCCTCCAAGGGAGGGCTCTTGGACCCCCACTAGCTAGCTCTTCTTACAACAAAAAAAAATGGAAAATGATGAAAGAACTCTTTACAAATCCACTCAATGGGTGAGATGGATTGCTCAATGCAATGGTGCTAATATGCTCTTGATAAGGATGGAGTCCTCAAGAGAATAGAGGCAGCAAAACATTACTTTGAATTCCTTGAAAAATGAGGTGCATCCATGGCCTTTTTATATCATTCCTTTGAGCTATTGTTTAACTGCTTTGTAGTGTGAAAAGAGGCTAATTAGGGAATTTCTAGGTCTTTGACCAGCCATCCAGTCGAATCCAATCCAGATTTGAGGGCCAAATCGGCTTGGGAGCTGAACCATAAGTGGGTGGGAGGCCGACCACTCTCATAAATGCATCGTTTAGCAGGTGCACGGATTTTTGCAATAACAGTCGCGCATCATGTGCATGTGCATGATTTCTGCGTTTCTGTTCTGCGTATGTGCGCGCACGCCCAATGTCTGCATAGCGCCCTTCAATTTTTCACTACTTTGTATATTTTTTGACCTTTTTATGAATGATTTGGTGTTAATTCAGGTCCATGGATGACTTCATTGTTGTTTGATGATGCTGAGTTCTTGTAACCATGTGCGGACAAAATTTCAGTGATAACAGATGCCCCCTGATGGATGAGGTTAGGAGCATATGTATAGCCAAAATCTATCAATGTTTCTTCTAATGAGAATGTTGTTGTAAGAGAGAGAAATAGTGGGATCATCCAGAGCGATCTGTTGGAGGGAAAAAGGAACCAGTAGGACCCGACCTTCCATGAGGTGTGGAAAATAGAAAATTGTGTACAAATGAGGCGGGCATGCCCCATGCTCATGTCATGTAACTCCAAAAAGATGACTGAAGTGTTGGTGTAGACAACTGCAGCGCCCTCAGGGGAGGTCGTGATAAAGGTAGAAGACAATTCGACAGATGAACATGCTCTGAATAGTAGGTAGTGATCATGGTAATAAGTATCACCGATTATGTGGGCATTGATAGCCCAACCAAGTTCAGAGGTCTTCAACAAATGAAAGAACTAACTGCAATAGTCGCAAAGTAAGACCCACTATAACATGATAAAGTGTTGGCGTCGAATGTTATGGGGGTCAAAAATAGAAGGGAGTAATGGTGGTTCTCTCTGTGTCATCCGAGATCTCTCATTGAGTGGATAATGAGAATCAAGACACTGTCGCCCTTCTGGAAAACTGTCTTGATGTCGACAAAAAGGGGGACGTGACTCTGAGAAGAAAATGGCTTCGTGAAATCTACTAGGTGAGGTTAGGAAGTGGAAGAGGTACATGGATGAAGTCAAGATGTAGGAAGAATCAAGACTACCCTTGGTTGGAGGATATGTGAGAGACAAAGTGGCCACAACCGTTCAACGAGGTCAAGTGTCAGGGGGACGACAAGATCGGGGAGAAGTTGTGCCAGAGGTGGGACAAGGTGAACAAATTTAGAGGGCAGAGGTAAGTGGCCTATGGGATACTCTGAAGATATGGATGATGCCAACAAGGGTGGATGATAAGTAGTGCTCCAACCAAGGGTGACATGGGTTGCGGTTGGCCAAAAAAGGGAAGTAAGTCGCCAAAGGTGACGACAAAAAGGTAATGTAACGACTGAAAATAAAGGTGTTTGTACAATAAATAATGAATAATTGGGGGGAAGTGTAAAAATATAGAAACGGGTGCCCCAGTGTGATATGGTGGGCCCGAGTAGGGCATAATTTCCTTGGAGAACTGATGAAGGGTGGGGGCCCCATGGGTGGGTTTCTGTATGAGGTAGGTGAAATGAAGGAAGATTTGCAGATGGGTAGATGGATTGTGGATGAAATGGAGGGTTCATGCTACTGCGGAGGTGCAACCCGACCATAGAACTGTGGAGAGATAATCTGGGAGGCCATTGGGAAAGCTAGCAAAATGAGGAGAAGGAGTATGTGGTTGATTCGCTACATGATGTAAGACTATCGGGACTCCCATCCCTAAAGGGTTTTGAAAAAAAAACATGAGTGTTAGAAGTGCCAAAAGGTGTTATGAATGGGACAACTCATGTGGGTAAGAATGCTACTGGGTGACAGTACCAAAGATGCAAATGGAGGTGTGGGTACTGCAGAGCCAGAAATGGGGATCCTAGAGGCAAATGTCAGAGGGTGTGACTGGAAATGTAAGTGATATTCAGAGGGAATGACTACATGCCAGTGCTGAGTATATACCTGAAGGGGTTGTGTTGATGTATGATGAGAAAGTACCTGCACACATAAAGACAAAATACCCAACGTGAACACTATCTGAAGAGAATCGAAGATATGAGCATGTATTATATAAGTGTGAATATGCGCATGCGTACCTGAGTGTGTCATGGAAAGATGTGCTGCCAGGGAACAGTGAAAATGATCACCCGACGAAAAGGACTGTGTAAGTGGCCGAAAATGGTTTGGAGAACAAAGCTTATGGTCTCTGGTACAGAAAATAAAATGAAAGTGGGGAAAATGGCTTAGATATAGACGGTGGGCCCATAATGCCATCCCAGTTTTATTGACACTATGGATGATCGGGCGGTAATTTGGCTGGAGGACATGTTCCTCCCCTTTTCTCGAGGATTGATGAAGAGGTATAATGAATCTCATTCACAGGAGTATTGGTATGGAGTGTTGGAGGAAACTTGAGAAGGTATGTGTGGCGTGCCACAACTAATGTGTAGCGGACGTATGGGATAGATGGGTAATGGTGTGTATAATGACCATATTTGAAACATATGGTGCAAGCGAAGTTGGTTCGCAGCCCTTTGCTATTTGAGTTAGGGGAGGTAGCGACAGTACTGGCTATAGTGGCGAGTGGTGATGGTGTTGGGTTGAGTGGAAGTAGGTTCCATAACTCAGGTAGAGATGGAATTTGTGGGTTGGGTGTCCATCTTTCTCATATAGGGTGCAAGGAGGTTGGACATGTGGGGGGGGGGTGGAGTTGTGGGATCCTTCTTCTTGCGCCTGCCCCCATCTGTGGCAGGGGGGTGAGTGAGTGGGGGTGTAGAGGGTATGGTTTGGGGAACTGTGTCCCAAACTGGGATATGGCCCTAGGGAGAGGTGAAATCATGAACTGGTGGGGTTGACGAGTTTGTAGGAGGCTCAGGAGGGGGAAGCTCTCTGTCTAGTGGGACGTCAGATATGATAGTGGCCTCCCTAGGTGGAAGGGTATCCTCCGTGTCAGTTCCTTTAGAGGAAACTACACACACTTGTGCTGAAAAAGATGGGTTTAGGAATGGTGGTGTGCCCTGACAAGTGCCTAACACAGATGGGACTTGAAATAATCCAAGGCCTTTGTTGGCAACTGGAAAATCATTCGGGCTAACATGAACAAGGGGGAGGATGTTATCGATGTTGGCGGAATGGTTATGCTCATAATGTGTAAGTTGGTCGATGGTGACAATCTTCCCATTATGGGGGAACATCATCGTACGAAACACAAAAGAGGCGACTGCCTTCATAGCATACATGTAATTAGGTCCGAACAAGATATTGTAATCAAGCTGGGCATCGATAACTTCAATGTCGATGAGGATGGTTTTTCCCCCAAGTTCTATGGGGACATTTTGACAAAGCCCTGTGGAAGATGTTGGTCAACTGTCGTAAGCTCGAAGGGTGATGGTAGAGGGTACTAGCGTAGGGGAGCCAATTTTTTGCCATACGTCTTTAGACATGATGCAGGTGGATGCACCTTCATCAATGATACACCAATAATCTGTGGTGTTTCAGATCGTAACTAGTATCTGGAAGGCTACTTGGGTGGGAAGACATGGTTCTCTGTTAGCTGAATCAAATGTGATTAGCTGTGTGTCAGCTGTGTCAACTGCCCCCAAGGTAGAAAGCAAGGAATTACGCTGTGATGGACAGGTTTGGAGGACCTCTAATATAGATATGGCTGCGGGAGACTAGGATAAGTCATCAACCAGACTATAATTATGAGCAGCCCTAGCATGAGGGTTGTGTACATTTCGTCATAAAGGCATACATGGTATGCGAGGAATGGGTTCCACGTTAGGACGTGGAATCATAAATGGGTGTCCTGTAGTTGATGGAAGTGTTTTTGAGGTGGTTGGGGTAGATTCAGGAGGCATACTATATTGGCGATTGTGGGTTTGGAGAAGAATGTCTTCGCTGGTGAGGAGGATACTGCGATCAACCACATTTCCGGGTTGAGTGGCACCCAGGGTTGGATATGGACCCATTTGTGGTGGGGTAGGGTTGATCACTTGTTGGGTGTTCATCACACCTTGATGTGGAATAGGATTTTGCAGCACGGATGGAGGGGGTTGTTGCACGTATTGCTGTGGTGCCTGCTAAGGGGCAGGCGATGCTGGAGGATGGGGAAGACTACCAGAGTCTTTGAACCGTTTGAAATCAGTGATTTGGGGGAAATGATGAGTGTAATGGCCGAACTCACCACAAAGGGAACAAGGGAAGTTGGTTTTAACATTATTTTTATTTCTCCCTTGGCGCTTATTATTATTTCCCCCCTGGGGGTTTTGATTCCCTTGGTTCTGGTTGCCCCCAGTGGATTGGGTCTGCTGGGGTTGATTCCCACCCGGTCCTGGGTTGTTGTTCTTGTTCCGTCCTTTCTTTTTGGCATTGTTTGATGGATGGGTTGGATTGGCCGTATTTAGCTGTTCGAAATTTTGGTATTGCTGAACGACAGAGGGTTGAAAAAAATTCACCCCCACATGAGGATGTGGGGGAGCCATGGGTTGTGGAGGAACCGAGAATGGGAAGTATGGATTCTGTGGTGGTAACGATCCATAAGGTACATAGGAAGGCAGAGTGATTTTTCTAGTACTATACGCTGAGGTGGAGGGGTTACCAGGGTTCGTTTGAATAGGTGGATGTATGGGGGGTGCCGGTGGTGGTCCACTGATGGGTGGAGGTATAGCAACAGGGTATGATTGTTGGTAAGGTGGTGGGGGGTAATACGAAGTTCCCCCGTATGCCGGTGGGTATTGAGGTGTGCCATACATCGGTGGTGGTTGGGGTTGTGGACCGTGGTGAGTGGTGGTACCAATCAGTCTATCTGCTGAGTGAGACATCCCAGGTTTGTCTTGGCCAAATGGCACAGGTTTGGGAAGATCAGGAAGTACAGTGTATAAGTATCCTGACTGTGCATAGATGAGGTCATACTATTGGGCATTACTGATGGCTTCCTCTTCAGATTGAGGGAAGGTGGAAGCTACATCCTTACTGAGGAGAGAGACAAGTGATCTAAGAAACTAGTCGAGACACTGTTGCTTGGTGGTTTCTTCTTTGCACAAACTACATCGCCTATGCCACTCGTGAATGTGGTCAACAATATGTGTGGCTAAGGTTTGTTTGAAATTAGAAAGTAGTTCTAGACCATTGTCATGGCAGATGGGTAATTGGAAGAAGGTCAAGAATGCTTTGGCCAAGGACTCAAAAGTTGCGTGGGACCCTGATTTTTCTTCTACATACCATTTGGCTGATGGGCTAGTGAGTGTGTGTTGAAATAATTGCAGTCTGATGGAATCATCCATAATGCTATTGGAGGAGCACCATAGGTGAAAGGTTATGACATGGTTGGTAGGGTCATCGCCTGCCTTTCCTTCAAACTTTGGTATGTCCGAAGGTAGTTTGGTGGGCATTGCAGGCCATGTGGGATCATGCAATATAGGATCATTGGTGAGTTTACTGAGATCCGGTATGTTGAGAGAGGCCAAATATGGCATCTGCAGTGGGGGGGGAGGATTAGCTCCAACCATGGTATGAGTTTGTTGTGAACCTAACCCTTGAGGGGGACTAGGTGGGTTGGTGCTTCCTCCTTGAGAGGAAGTTGGTCCCCTGCTTCTATGTAAAGGAGAGAAAGTGAACAGATGACCTTGGGAAGTGGACCCAAGTAATGTAGAACCAAGCAAAGATGATCCTAAAATAGAAGCACTCACAGGAGTGTGTGAAGGAGGTGCCGATGAGTGGCCAAGACCAGACACTCCCCCTAAGATAGGAGGGAGGTTTAGCAAGCGTCATGAATGATGGGGGTTCTATGGTTCCCCTATGATGTCCGACTAGCTACGTGAATGTGTGCAAAGAGTGGTGAGAGTAATATAGAAACAAGATCATTTGCATTGAATCTTT
>ML780037.1:1043248-1056292 GCA_009831015.1 Picea engelmannii | reverse complement strand
CAAGAAGAAAGGGGACTATGAGTCCCTTCTTCCTCCAAGGGAGGGCTCTTGGATCCCCACTAGCTAGCTCTTCTTACAACAAAGAAAAATGGAAAATGATGAAAGAACTCTTTACAAATCCACTCAATGGGTGAGATGGATTGCTCAATGCAATGGTGCTAATATGCTCTTGACAAGGATGAAGTCCTCAAGATAATAGAGGCAGCATAACATTACTTTGAATTCCTTGAAAAATGAGGTGCATCCATGGCCTTTTTATAACATTCCTTTGAGCTATTGTTTAACTGCTTTGTAGTGTAAAAAGAGGCTAATTAGGGCATTTCTAGGTCTTTGACTAGCCATCCAGTCGAATCCAGTCCATATTTGAGGGTCAAATCGGCTTGGGAGATGAACCATAAGTGGGTGGGAGGTTGACCACTCGCATAAATGCATCGTTTAGTAGGTGCGTGGCTTTTTGCGATAAAAGTCGTGCATCGTGCGTATGTGCGCGATTTCTGCATTTCTGTTCCGCGCATGTGCGCGCGCACCCAATGTCTGGATAGAGCCCTTCAATTTTTCACTACTTTGTATAGTTTTTGACCCTTTTATGAATTCTTTGGTGTTAATTCAGGTCCATGGATGACTTCATCACTGTTTGACAATGCTGAGTTCTTGTAACCATGTGCGGACGAAATTTCAGTGATAACACTTGTCATTGGGTATCTCTCATCTCCGGGTCTATCTCGACGCTCAACTGGTTGTGTCACAGCTAAACAAAGTATACCGGGTTCATGATCCAACCTTACATCGACGATTCCTTAGGGTACGTCTCTTAGAACGAAACGTTGATTATATTACATATTTTCATGTTCCTAGGAGATTAAACCAAATTACAGATACTCTAGCTAATCAAATTTTAGATTGGCATCTTGCACACATATGAAAGAACATTGACATAAGCATGTAAATACATTTTTTCACATGTGATCCATAAGACACAAAAGATAAAAAAAAACCCATATATAACATCATAAAATAACCAGAGTACATAGATGGATGCAAGCGCCTCAAAACTGGGAATAATAACGAGTCATAGGGCTTATGCCCTCAAAAAATATATATAAGTAAGTACTCGCGGCACATAAAAAGTCTAAATAGGTTCAAGGCCTATGGGCCCTGTTATAATCGTCCACAACACGAGCTAAACACCTAAACAGTCGGACCCACGTCCGAGGTGCCCCCACTACATGAGGCTGCATGGATGGCGGCAAGTCCTCTATCTCTGCCATCAGGACTGTGCGAGTGAGTGCAATGAAGTTCCGCTCAACTCGTCTAAGGACCCTCTCAGCCTCATCAGTTGGGAGGTTCCCTACTACTGCTGCTCCCCCGGTGGCGACAACTGTGGTTTCTGGCCATGGACGACGCCTGTTCTGTGCATAATCGACAGGTCGCATGAGTCCCACATCTGCATGCAACAAATGTACACCCGTCAAATACTCTAGCATACAAAAAATGATATATATAACAAAATGACATAAAAATTACATATGCAAACAAAAAAAATACAAAGGTGGAGACTTACCCATCTCCCCTCGCTCCTCACCAAGAGGCACGGGTATCTCAGGATCTCTGGAAAAATCAATCCCTGCATATGGGTAATCCTCGATCATAAGGATCTACCGTGACAACCACGCAAATAAGTCATCATTGAAAGAGTCAATGGTCCTTCCACCACCCTGTCGCGGCAGTAATACTGTCGATCCACACACTACAAGAAAAGAGGCCTGATGCCCTTGTACTACTACCCGAGGACTAAAACTCAAAACTCTCTCAAAGAAGAATGAACACAAAATCGTCCCAAATATGAAATTCCTTTGTGTTCGTTGTCGGAGATCTGTCAATTGCCTCTTCATACACTCCAATAGTGTGGTACTCCAGTCAAAAATCTATGCATTCAAGCACTGGATAGCATAGTTCATCTGTGCTCGAGACACCTGATGCAAGGTTGCTGAACTGGTAATCCACCCAATCAGTAACAATATCTCCTACATCGATAGGTTAGTGATCTTACTAATGGGTACTTGGGAGCCCACACGATTAGTCCCAGCCTCACAGTGCTCGACTATCAGTTCCAATATCTTACTCGGTCCCATAGGAAATGTCCTGAAATTGACTGGTTCCCCTCTCCTTGAGAGGCCAGTAAAAAAATAGATATCCTCGGTGGTGGGCACCAATGATTGCCCCTCTAGCATGAAAGCCTAGGCATCAGGGTGCCAGTAGTCAATCAAGGCATTCAATAGCCTTGGTTGCGCTCACATAAATGGACACAGGAAGAACTTTAGTAAACCACATTGCATCAAAATGGCCACGACATTTGGATCTACCGCAACCAACTCACCGATTACTTCATGCTCCCTTTCCCTCCACTGGACATACATCCTGCCAACACAACAAAGTAAAGGAGGGTCAGTACTTTCCATTTAGTTTTTTTTTCTCCACAAAAGGGAGGTACATGCTAGCTATAGAGACAACAGTCGCGTGTACACGTGGGCAGACTTTACTCTGCCCAAATGTACACGTGGCCTATCCAGAGACAACCCGCGTGTACCTAGGGTCGACCTTTTTAAGGTCGACGCCCACCCAAAAAATGAAAGCCAATGCAAAAAATAAGAATTGAATAGCTAGATAGGGGAGTTTGTACTTACTTGGTCCAAGAGAAAGTTCGTTTCATCCACTGTAGCTCCCGGAATCACCATTTTTAGTAAAGGGGGTCTTTTGGCTCCAGAGTCAATTTCCAAATCAACAATTATGATAATGACCTGCCAACTTCTATTTATAGACTTTTTGGCCTCTTTTTGTCACTTTTTTGGCCTCCCTTATCAGTTTATTTATACCAAAAACCATTTAGAGTGATTCAGGAGTTATTTGGGAGGGATTTGATCGGGTATTGGGACAGGTTTTTTGAGTTTTGAGAAAATTTTGACAGTCCATGAAATTTTTTCCAAGAATCAACATGAGCATATAGGTTAGGTTACTACCCCAACGTTTGCGTCTCATTGTCCTTTTCCTCTGCCATAGGATTGATCCCACTAGGTTGTGACACATAACCATGGATTCCCTAGGTAGTTCCTGGTTGCATTATGGTGTCCATGCTGTCTCTAAAACACTGTAGGCTCGGGAGTCTGTATAGTCTTTCCTGAATATGAGTTTGAGCCTCATTTGCATGATTCTTCTTTGCTCTTTGTCTCACCCTCAGGACTCCCAAAAATAAAGGGTCTCCTTTTAAGCCCTTTTCAAACCCTCTAAACATGAAAAGATTGTCGAGCGATCTTGTGGCCTTTCACGCTCGTTAAACTGAAATTTGAAACCGTGTCTATCCAGTGGTATTTTACCCCTTTTTCGGTCTGGATGGTCAACTATACGAACAAAGGTAGACTCTATAGAACTTTTGTTCTTTAGAAGAGTACTCTCAGGTATGATTTTATCCCTTTTTCGGGCTTAAGGGACTAAACTTACGAAAAAGAAACCCCCACAGAGTCCATAGTTAAGCTCTTTTCAGACTCCCTAAAATTGAAAAGATCATCGAGTGACCTTATTCTTTCACACTCGTTAAATTGGTCCAGAAGAATATTCCTGACAGAGTCCATACTTAAGCTTTTTTCAGACTCCTTAAAAGTGAAAAGATGGTCGAGTGATATTGTCCTTGTCACACACGTTAAAATGGTTTTGAATTGACATCTAATTGGTGCTAGTTTACCCCTTTTTCGAACCGACTAGACTATTGTCGAAAAAGGTACCCCAACGGAGTCTCCTTTTATGTTTTTTCAGACTCTCTAATTATGAAAAACCACCGAGCTTACCTTCTCTGGGCTCGTTAAACTTACATCGAAGGACGTTACCATTATGTGTTTTATCAACTGCATTTGCATACCTTATCTAGTAGCCTTGTGATAGTTTGCTTCTGCGTTTTAACAACTTTGGCCACCAGAGGACTTTTCCCGAGTATCATTTTACTAGAACATCAGTCTTGTCCTTGTGCCTTGAGCTTGTATGTTTGCAATACTTGTTCCTCCATTGTAACGTAATATTCCTTTATTCTTTTTTCAAAATTATCGAAAAGAAAAAAGAAAAAATCAAATATACCCCAAAAAGAGGAAGGGAAAAGTATTTTCTTTATTGGCAGCATAATGAGTCACCCTTGGATAAAGCACATTTTTCTGTTTGTTCATCAGACTATGGGATGTAGTATGACCTTAGGAAGCTTTTTTTTCTATATAGAGTTGTGTCCTCCACCGTTTGGTTATTCTTCCAAACATATGGAGAGTTTGCGTTGCCTCTTGCTTCATAGACTTATGATTAACATACATGCTGCTTGAGTCTCATTATTTTTTGTGCTACTATCCAAGGGAAGTTTATCACCAAGCCTAAGTCGTCCCCTCTGCATTGTGTCTCTTGTCCTCATGCCCGACCATCCTTAACACCCAATCAAGTCCTTTCTCGAAATCATTGAAGCCTTCAGTCTGATCATCAAGATTATCACGTCAATGACTGACGAGCCGTCGAAGACCTTTGGGTAGTGTAGGTGTACACTCATATTACACTCCTACCTAAGTTTTGAAGATTTTTAAGTTGTTGCTTGAGCTATGAAGATCTCATCTCTAGCCATCATGCCGAATCAGCTTCTGGAAGATGGATACTCTACATGTATATCTTTCTGATTTCGAATGTAGCTCCGCTGTGTATTGTTCGCAGCTACTCTTTATAGTTATTTGACATGGATCTACAGTGTATCCATGGTTCAATTTTATCCCGAGCATGGGTATGCCAGCCTTGGTTAGACATTTTTTATTTTGCAAATGACACCTCCTGGTTCCTGATCCTTGGGCTCAATCGTTCAACACATCAGTAAAGATTGGTAATGTATTTTGGACCTCAGATGCTCTTTTGACCTCACACATTAGGGGGCATCTGTTATCACCCTAAATTTCACCACACATTCTTACCTGGCATCAGGCCAACTCATATCCCTTATTTGCCAAAACTCTGCTGAACAAACTCTTTGAAAATCCTCTTGTGTAAAGGCCCATGTTCCCTAACCCATTACTACACGCGTGTACATGCTGACTGACTTAAAACAGCCTGCGTGTACCTACAAAAGCATGAAAAATGGAAAGTTTCCGACAAAACAAAAATATATAGGTGAGTTAACTGAAACTCTCGACCATGCATGGCCGAGGGTTCGTCCAAATACCTAGCTCCTTCTAGCCTATAAAAGAAGGGGTAGGGGTACCATTTGAAGAAATAAAAAAATATAGCAAAGAAACTCTGCCCATTTACGTATTCCATTGTCCCAACCCTTTAGCCTTTCCTAATGCCAAAGGAAATTTAAAGCAAAGCAGTTGAAGGACAGAAGAAGAAGAGCCTAGGATCAGGTTCAAGGAGCAGTGGCCGGTCTCAACTTTTGTAAGTTGACTCATTTTAAGTAATAAAGAGAATGCTTTTCCCGTCCCAATTCATGAACTTTTTATGGTTTGATTAGTTTATGTTTGATTTCTAACCTGTTAGTATATAAGTAGTATGCATGCATAGTTGTTTCTCGTCTTGAATGCAGGTCAACTTTGGAAGGAGCATTGCGAACAAGTAATCAAGGACAATGGAGGATCAACGTCAAATGCTGGGAATGAGGTAGGTTTATATTTCCATGCATTTACTAAGAAAAGGGGATTTAAATCTAGGGATGAAGGTAGAAAGCAATTTCTATTCGATCATATTTGCATGCAAAGTCTGAACTCTATTTGCTAGTCCGTAGGGTGTTTTTCCCAACAACATCAACTACAAATCTAGATACTATATTGGTTTGTTCTTACATACCATATTTCCTGCGATCAGTTGACATGTGAGGAGAACTGTGCCACTTTCGATAGAGGTTACCTTGTATCCTCGCGCGCCCTTCTTGACATTGCCATAAGCTTATTTAATCTTCTGTGAAAGAGCGTGATCTGCAGTCTTTCTAGGGTAGTAATCCTGGGGATCAGAGCCCTACATGCTAAGCCCATTGATCCTATTGATCAGCACCGGATCAATAGTTATGCGACATTTTAACCACAGGTATCCTCTGTGGTAACTTGCTAGCAACAATTTTACACAAGCATTCACCTCCTGGTGTCTGCCGAAGTGTGGTATTTTCATAACATTGAACAAAGTAGACTGTGCGAGGTTTATCGTCCATTACTGAGGGACAATATTTGAATTCTTTCCTTGGGTTCTTGTCAAGTACTTATATGGGGCAAGCATGTTGTAAACTTTACGGTCCCCCATGTTGAAGTCGCAAAACTTCAATGTTGTAACCTTGTCTTGATATGCGCGGTAGGTGCATACTCCTTTCAATAGATATGCAGTGACTAGGGTGTATTAAAATTATCTAGGGACACTGTCCCTATTAATTGCACCGTTCAAAGGGGGTATGTAAGCTGGTAGGATGGATGACACTAACTTGGCATTGGCTATGTCATCTTTATGCTTAGTTATCCTTTCCGCACCGGCTCGAGATGTTCTTGCTCGAGCAGTCAACGAGGAGGCTTGCGAACCTCTCATCGATGATGCCTATAAACTAATAGACAGTCCTCTCTTAGACATGACTTTCTCAACTCTGAGGCTAGCGAGTACCTCTCTTACAAATTCTTCAGCTGCGCTAAATTCGTCGGACATACGCGCTCAAAAAAATAATCGGGGTTCACAATGATCTTAGATACTATACTAGGATGAACAATCTTCTTGCAATGATCACTATATACAATCACTAGTTCTGCGGGCTTCAAATTCTCAGTTGGAAAAAGTGTTCTTCAGGCATGGTGCGATGGGCTAAATAAGAAATTTGGTAATGACCTTCTTGCAACGGGTATGGAGCCTCCATTAACTCCGTTCTATCTGTTCTGTTGTTGTCTAATGGTCTAGTAGTAACCCATAAATGCTTTCTGACCCGTTCAGAGCGGTAGTTGAACAGATATATTGCATCCAACGGCTATATCGCTTTGCCATGGAGAAGTGCCATAGTTCATTGTCCTGATATCCCAACGAAGTTCAAATTCTCTAATTTTTTTTTCTGCGATGTTTCATCTGGAATCTCCCGTAGTTTTTCAATCTTTGCCCTCTTTTTACTTAACTTTCTAGCCTTCTTCCCAGTAATCTTCAACTCGGTCTGTCTTTTTCCATTCTGATTCCTGTCTTCTGTGGGTATAGTCACTTCACGCTGCTGAGGTTCTTTCTTAGGGTTCAAGGATAACATCTCTTCTTTATCTGTGATAGAGACTTCAGTATTTTGTGAGTCCTCTAGTGTTCTGATAACTTCAACATTTGGGTTCCTAGTGTGATATAACTTTGATCTGTTCTCTTGTTCTTCAATCAACTACACGATCCTTCTGGTCATGAAGTTTTTAAACTCTTGTCTCTGTTGTTCTAACACATTTTCTTCTTCCTTCTTTCTGGCTTGATCTCTTTCAATCCAAGGATTTCCAAGTAACATAGTAAACGAGGCATTGTCCTCAATAAATTTGATGATCTCAAAATCTTCCTCTATCGAAGTTCCATTAGCATTCATAGATATTTGAGTGAGCCTTCCACATAGGTTTACCAATTTTCCTCTGAATAACCTTATTCCACCTAGTGAAGGGATCATAGCAGGTCTTCTTATAGCTTCCCAAGTTCTTTCTGACATAACATTCACCTGTGTTTCCTCATATAGAACACAATCATTGTCGAAGTCCCCTATTCTTACTTTGATTTGCTTTTTTTCGTTATAGATCTTTTATAATGTAACATGTCGGTGGTCATTCAAGGTGTCTCTTATCTGTAGTAACATATTTTTTGATTCTTTCCGGGGTTCTACTATTTCTGGATCTACCTTAAGGTTTTCTTGGTTCAGATTCATTCTTTCAAGCTTAGCAATCATTCTAGGGAAGTCCAACACTTCATGGTCCAAAGCCTTGCAACAGAGACAACTCGTTCTTCCACCAGGGAACTCCTTAGCTAGATGTCCCGGTTTTCTGCAACTGTAACATAGGGTTAATCCTCTCTTTCTCTTAAATGATCCCCAACCTCTTCTGTACTGCGCACCAAGATCATGGTAGCTAGCCTGCAAAAAATTCTTTCTAGGATCTTGCATCCATCTGTTAGTCCAAACATTATTTCTATGCATAGGTATAACATATATATCATTATTCTTATCCGATATATTCATATCAAACTTTCTTTCATCTAACAATGCCCTAGTTTTCAAGCTAGGACAAAATCTATCAAGCATACCTAAATTCATGCTTCAGAAACAAAAATTCCACTTATCTTACTTCTATAGAGCACAAAGCTTTCAGATATAAGACTTTTAACTATTCTTTAACTTTATCAGAGCACAGAGCTTACAGATCTTACCTCTTTTTTGCAGATGCGGCCTCTTTTTCTTAGAAAATTCTACTTTTACCTTTATTAGAGCACAAAGCGTTCAGATCTTGCTTCCTTTCTCCAGATCTAACCTTCTTCTTTTAGCATAGATCTTTTCAGATCAAGTAGAATACTACGTGCTAAGGCACAGAACTACGCACAGAGCTTCCACAATTTCAGGATGATTCTTTGCACAAATCTTTTCTTTCTCAGTTCCCAACAATCACAGTTTCAGTTCCCGACAATGGAACCATTTGTTGGCATAGGGGAAGACCCAGGGTTCAACGCCACAACAACACACCAACAAAACCCTAACTACCGACCCTTTCAGCAACACCTGCAAAGTAGATGAAGTCTCACCCGAGGTAGAGGTAGGGGTGGTTGCAGGACTCAGGTGTCTGCAACCTTAGCTGGGACACATATATGTGATTACACACTTAACAAAGAACTTAGCATCAATAGTCCACCTAGAATTAACCCTTATCTCACTTCATATATAACACAGAGCAACGCAGTATATACTTAGATCTAAGATAATTCATCACTTAGCAGCATACAACAGACCAGATCTGGTAGACCAAGCACTTAGCAACCACATACACATCAAATCTATCATCTATCCACATCTAATAAGCACAAAGCATAAGTAAATCTATCTAAACATGTCATAGCACTTAGCAAGAGAAGGAAAACACATGAAAGTAACATCATAAAGCATGACACATAGATTTACGTGGTTCACCCCCACCCTGGGGCTACGTCCACTAAATCACCAGATCCTCCTTCCCCGAGTAGATCTAGCATAGATCCTTCTTACAATCTGTGCACTCATCACTTACAGCACTTGCACTCAGTTCTGCAAGTCAATCACATAGATCAATTCGAGCACTAATCTTATCGCTATTGATCACTACTGTTCACTATATTCTTACATCACCTAGCTACTTATTTATACATTACAAAAGTGGTCCTAAACATGGGTAAACCCACAGGTCGACATCCCTTTCCCATTACATTATCCCAAAAATCCAAAAAGCACCCAAAGTGGGCCGAGATCCCGTGATCTCTACTTCACTTGGTGCTTCATCTTTGACAGGCTGTCAAATTCCCAAAAACAGTCAAATATGACCAAGTATTCCTCAAAACTTGGTCAAGGGCCAACACCTATGTCCCCATAGGTGGTCCCTAGTGGGAATGGCATGTCAGGGTCCCCTCCAAAGTCAATCCTTGCATAGGGATATTCATCTAGAGAAATGACCTGTCACCTCCACCAGTAGAATAAATCCTTGTTTTAGGGTGTGGGAACCCTACCTCCCCCCTATCATCTCATTACCTCATTCCACCATGCCATGGATGGATCGCAAGGTCCTCTGAGAATAATCTCGACTCTACGTCCCAAACCTAGAACCCACTCGAAGAAAAAACTGCATAAGATAGAGGTAAACCCGAAGTTCCTCTTGCTACCCTGTTTGCACTCTGTCAACTGGTTCTTCATATTAACTAGTAGTGAGGTACACCAATCATATACTATGGATCTCAAACACTCTACAAGATAGAACATGAGTGGCCTTGATGCCTAGTTCAACGAAGCCGATACTGTGATCCTTGTCAACACGAGGACAACAATCTTGAGGCTGAGATTGTTTATCTCTCAGATGGGGAGTTGACTCCTGACCTTCGAGGTCCTTGCTACACAATGAGAATCTATGAACTCATCTATTTTCATACCGCTCTTAGGTCCCTGGGATTTGAGGTTCACCACCTCACCCTGTCGTGATAACCCAGTCAAAAAGTTTATATCCTTGACTTCAATCATCAATGGTTTCCCATCGAGGTTGAAGCTTTCACTTTGAGGGTCCCAGTAATCCAAAATCATCTCAAGCAACCTCACCTTGTCCCTCATCCCTTTGAGTGCCCAAAATTTATATAGGCCACATCTTTTCAAGGCCATTTGAGCCCCCTGTAACACCTTGGGTTTTGAACCCCCATTTTAAATAATGTATTGTTACAATGCTGAGAGTCCAGAGTTCCCAAAAAATCATTAAAATGCCAGTGTGCCCAAGAAATGTAATGTTTTAATCATTATTAATAATAAATACATCGTTGGCTGCTAGACGAACAAAGACTAGAGTTATAAGGGGGCTATGATTCCACAAGAGAGGGAGCTTGGGGGGATAAATTTTTATTTCCTATTTTAATTACCCTTTTGTCTAAGGGAGTGGATCAATTACATGAGATTCTTGGGGGAGGCTAGGAGGTTCTTTATTCCCCACGAAAATAGTAAAACCCATCTCTGTTCTAATTCAGGGGTTGACTCATTTTCTCCTTCACTTCTTCTTTTAGTCCATTCTTACCCTCATGAATTCATTCAATGATTGTTCATTGTTTTCACACCTTGGGTGGAGATCTCACTCCATTCATTTTCGTCACCCGTTCATCTTCCTCATCTGTGTCTTGGCTAGGGAAAGGAAATGAACTACTGAAGAGAATTTGTGGTATCATTGGTTGTAGAGGTCACTGGTTTAATCCAACCACGACTTGAGGCTTGCATTTGTGAGATTCATTGGCATGTGTCCATCTTTTTTCATAGTTGCAAGTCCTGAGAGTTCCAACATTGATATTATGGACCATTTGCGTTGGAGCCTTGGAAGGAGAAGGACTACCTCAGGGAATTCTTAGCAGAGAAGGGTGGAGGTCCATTCTCTTGGGTGGTGCAGACTGGGTAGAATAGAGCTGGGTACTTGGATTGTTGTGAGTGCTTGGAAAGCCTATGAGAGCTTGAGTGTTGGCTGGTTTGGGAAGCCAAGTAACACTCTGGAACCGTCCTTGTGGATTCAAAGACCTAGCTCGGGGGTGACACTATTGTTGAGATTTGGAGAAGTAGTGTCTACAGTTGGGTGAAACGTCCTTGGTCTGCAGCCAGTTGGTGTCTTCTTTTATAAAGATAAGTACTCTTTGTTATGGTATTATTTATCTATATATGAATGTATTCCGATGTGTATTTATTTATCATTTAATTGAATCTTTATAATATGCATGCTTGATGATTATTGATGTGCATGCCATTAGATATTTTATTTTATGCATCCTTATTAATTTAAAAAGGTATTTGTAAGATAAATAAGTCCAAGGGTGGGCTTGAAGGCAGCGTACATCGACCTATGGGTGGCGGGGTGTGTTACATATTGGTATAAGAGCTTGTGGTTGAAACACCAGGTCGGTATGGGTCGGGTCTATTGGTCAGAGTCTCATGGTTGAGATCGGATTCTAGCCATGAAGTTGAAAATATTAGGAGGAATGGAATTGTAGAATCTACACAAGAGCTAGAATGTAAGATATCATGTTGGTCCTAAGGTATGCACCTGACTGCTAAAGGGAAAAGCTAGGCCACCTATCAGTTTAGAATGATTTCTTCTTTTAACTTTTTGTTGGTTGGTTAGAGGGTTATTCTATCAAGACAAAGGAAAGGTTGGGTTGGTAGACCGATATGGATGAGGGCCCTCCTTGGCTGATGGCACACTAATGACAAACCAATGAAATAATAGAAAACATAGGGAAACAACAAACTACTCAACGAATAATCTGTTGCAAGAAGTTCAATACTTAAAATATAATTTCAAGACATCAAACATGTATCAAAACACAATAAATCCCATAGGTTGCATAAAAAAAAAATTCACCAAAGCATTAGCTATTTGACAGGTTGCATATCAGTAAAAATAAGTCATACAATAGCTGAAAGGAAATGAAATGTATGTTGCACAAATCAAAAATTGTATTCAAGATAAGAATGAAAACACATGAAGAGTTGAACGAAATATTGTCATCAAGAGTATGTTCACCAGGTAGAGAGATTTAATCCATGCGTAAAACGGGTCCAACAAGTCTGTTGTATTGCTATCCTTTCCTTAAAAAATATGACCTTTACAATATCCAAAAACTAATTATTTAAAAGAGTTGTGGAGGCTCTCGTCCTTAGGGGACTGAGACCTCAATTTAGGGAACTGTTTGTAAATAAAATAATTAACTTCACTAAGACATTGGACTTAATCAGCCAGAGTGGTTCTTATCACACACATAAAACTACTATTGCATCTAATCTAGGAAAATGCTGGACTTAATCAAATAAAACTACTATTGTCTCTGTGATAGAACTGATGCATGTGTTGGAGGAACTGAGTGGCCAAAAAAAGGCCTCGAAGTGACAGAGCAGAGCTTTGTGTTGAACAAAAAAATGTCTGTGAACTGTTGGAGGCCACTAGAGATAACCAGCTGCATGAGCAGAGCTTGCTGAAGTGTTTCTGGAACTAATCTGCATCAACCTGTGACTGAGACTTAGCTCTCTGTCTATGCCTGATATTTCAGAAGCCAAGTGCACTTTGTATTGACCTCATTAGCTACCATATGTGCCTATGAAATAGCTTCACTAGAATGGTTGTCCGCCCATCAAACATGAGAGGAGACATGGAGGCGATCATCCAATCGAGAGATGAGATGAATGGACGCGAGGGTAGATGACATGTGAAGACAGATGTCAAAGTGAGAGGAGGTGTGAATATGATGGAGGTATCGAGAGTATGGATTTGGTGATGTGTAGTGAATAACATGTGGTGAAAGGCAAGAGGGGGCAGT
>ML780037.1:1022044-1043226 GCA_009831015.1 Picea engelmannii | reverse complement strand
GGGGGGGTTCCGAGTTCGTGAGGAGCTGCCACATTAGGTATGGTGCATGGTGGGAAAAATACTTACTCGGACCCCCCCCACCATTAAAGGTAGAATGGTCAGGGGGGTACGAGTTGAAATAAGGAACATTGATCTGGAGAGGTGGACCACCACCGATGGAGATCAGCATGGGGGTTAATGGAGGACAAGTGTCAAGTGGTGAGAGGAGAGAGAGTAGTGAGTGGGATGAGTGAAGGTGACATGGAGGTGATGCAGTGATCTGATGTCATTCAAGCACGTGTGTTGTCACAGGGGCAGACCCAAGGCTCACTCCAAGAGTGCACCAACAAAGCCCTAGCTACTGGCCCTTTCGGCAACACCTGCGAAGCATATGCAGTCTCACCCGAAGTAGCTGTGAGGGGGTTGGAGGAAAGAGATGTCTACAACCAGGTGAATATCAAGTGGATCTAGTAGAACAACAACACATTATGCACCTATCACTTATCAAGCTATATCTACTCTGCACAGTTATAGATCTGATCTAACACAGTAATGAAAATAAAAAGATAACATCAACATAGATCAAAGCATCAATCACACGTCCACAACAAAAGGTATACATGGTTCACCCTCTCTCTAGGGATACATCCACAGAAATATGCTTATGATTTATTAAGGTAAAGCATACAGTTCTTGTCTGCGCTCTCAGCCAACGGATTCTCTTTCTTCTCTCTCTTTCTCTCCCCTTTCCCGTGCACCCAGCTGCAGGACTTGGTCTTCTCACACAGTTGAAGATCTAACAATACCAGAAGGCTCTCTCTCTCAGTACAGTATTCCCTCACACAATAATAGAACTAGATCAATAGAATACTCAATGACCAAACCGACCCAGGTCCTCTTGACCTTTATTTATACATTACAATACCTCATTGATGGCCTTAGGTCAAAACCTAGGTGCCAAAACCCTAAATACAAAAACCCTAGGTGTCTAAAACCCTAGGTCAACTTGACCCGCTTTTTCCGGGCTTCATAAACATGTCTTTCCTTCCTTCTCACACGGTGCTCCAAAGCATCCAATGGTGGATTTTTCCACTTTCCGAGTCATCCTAGGTCCATATTCCTCACTGATCTATCATTCTCGATCTCCTCATCCAATGGATTTCTTTTTCGCACTTCGCTCCATATTTTCTTCTCTTTTGCTCACTTTGACCCAGTGACCACCATTGTGTCTCCCGCGAAGCTCACTTTTTACCTTTTATTCCTTGTACTTCACTTCCTTCCATAACTAAGGGCCAACAGGTCCCCAACACTCACCTGTGACTCATCCTGAGGCACTTCATATCTGATCCTTCCGTTTTACTTCAACTTTGGACTGCGCGGTGTAGTCTTTTCTTTCTTCTTTATGCCTCCTTCCCATCCTTGTGCAGATTGTCTTTTTTGTGTCTGGTACCCAGTTTCAACTGCACCTAGTACCTAGAACCTTTTCCTCATTCCTTTACTTAGAGATGTGAGGCAACTGGTTGTCATAATACATTTTGAACTAACTCCCATTCACCAATCCTTCTTTCCATTCTCCATTCAACGTCTTCAGTTGTGCAACTCCTCCTTCTGTGACATAGGTGATCTCATATGGTCCGAGCCAATGCGTTATGAACTTTCCAGGGTGTTTGATAAACTTATTTTCATACATCAACACGAAGTCACCTTACTTGAATATCTTCTTCTTGATGTGTCTATCGTGGTAGGCCTTTTCTCATTCCTTTTGAACTTGCTGGTGGAATCCTGCAATGAATCTGTCTTCTTCTAGTTCAACCAGCTATGCAAGACTTTCGTGAGCAGAACTAGTGTCATCCACATCTGTGAATGCAACAATCCTTAAGATTTGTACCAAGTACTCCATCAAGACAACAAATTCCAAACCATAAACCAACTTGAAGGGGGTTTGCATTGTTAATTTCTTGCAAGTAGTTCTATAAGCCCAAAGTACTGTTGGTACTCTTAAATCCCAGTCATCCATGTTCACGCTGCAAATATTTGTCAATGTTGTCTCCAAGATCTTGTTGAATGCTTCAACCATTCTATTTTCTTGTGGATGGTAAGGTGTACTCTTCTGATGGTGAACTGCAAATTCTTCAGTCAGGGCTTCAACTGTCTAATTGATGAAGTGTGTGCCCTGATCACTCATAAGGGTCTTGGGGCATCCGAACTTGGTTATTATGTCATCGAATATAAAATGAACATCTGTAGTTGCACTAAAATCCTTAATTGCTCTAGTTTCGACCCATTTGATTAAGTATTATGTTGCAGTAATAATGTACCTTTCTCCTGTGCGCTTTCCCGGTGGGTTTATAGGCCCCATGAAGTCAATGGACCACTTCTCAAATGCTTGTAGGGTCACATGTGGTGCTAATGGAATTTCATCTCTTTGGGATGGTTTTCCAACTCGCTGGCATGCATCACATGCTCTGGCATACTCTTTAGCATCTCTGTGTAATGTAGGCCACCAAAGGCCAGCTCGTAGAACCTTTTGCGCAGTTGCTTTCCCTGCATAATGTCCTCCTGCAATGCCTTCATGAGATTCTGTGAGGATCATCAAGCACTCTGTTTCCATAATGCATCTTCTTAGTATCTCATTAGATCCCCTTTTTTATAGATGACCAACGATCAATGAAAAGTTTGCAGCGTGCACCACTAGATGTTTTTTTTGGGGAATTATATACTCACTTGGTGCCATTCCTGTTGATAGGAACTAGACTATATCTGCAAAGTGGTCATCAATCTTTCTAATGGCGAGCAGTTGTGCATACAACAATGTGTCCTCTAAGCTGGAGGGTTCTTCACCATGTTCCAACCTTGACAAGTGGTCAGGGCCCTTGTTCATTCTTCCTAGCTTAACTATGATCTCAAAATCATATTCTTGAAACAACATAAGCCATCTGCAGATTCTCCCCCCAACATTGTCTTGTTGAATAGGTACTTTAGTGTGGAGTGATCAGTAAACATTTTAAAGTGTCCTCCCAACAAGTAGTGGCAGAATTTTTGCAGTGCATACACCATGGCTAGTCCCTCTCTCTCTGTAGTGGTGTAATTAACTTCAGCTGTGGATAGCTTCTTGCTAGAAAATGCTAGTGGATGATCAATGTCCCCTTCTCTTGGTTGTGCCAATACTGCACCTAATGCAAGAGAAGACACATCGACATGCACATGAAACTCCTTGTTCCAATCTGGGAAAACTAGAATGGGTGCAGTGACCATCTTTTGTTTTAGTGTGTCGAATCTCTACTGGCATTCATCTGTCCAGCCAAACTGACAACCCTTCTTAAATAGCTTCTCCATCGGTGTTGTGATTTGGGCATAGCCTTTGACAAATTTCCTGCAATATCCAGTATGGTCTAGTGTAGTGCGCAGTTGTTTGACTGAAGTAGGAGGTGGTAGATCAACTATAATTTCAATTTTAGATGGGTCAACCAACAATCCTTGCTTGCATAAAATATGGCCTAATAGTACTCCAAATGGCGAGAAGAAGATGCACTTCTTTAGAGTTAAATAAATTTGAAACTGCCTTCATTTATCCAACATTATCCTTAGACATTCAATGTGGTTTTTCAACAGACTAAACACAGTCCAGTCATGAAAATATGCTTCTAAGAATTTATGAAGAAATTATTTGAACGCTTCAACCACCACCCTGGAAAAGATGGCTAGGGCATTCTTCATTCCAAATGGCATAATTGTATATTGGTAGGATCCCAACTCTATGGAAAACATAGTCTTATGATGGTCTTCCTTGCTGATACAGATCTGATGGTATCCTGAAAACCCATTTGTAAGAGAATATACTTCTTGGCCTCCCACATTATCCAACACTTTTCCTGTGAATGGTGTAGGGAAAGGATCATGCAAACAAGCATCATTCAGCTTCCCGAGATCTATGCAGATCCTGATGTCACCTGTCTTCTTGTCTTGGACCACCATAGGGCTAGTCCACTCTGACTCTTCGACAGGTTCAATAATCCCTACTTCTAACATTCTATCGTTCTCGATCTTCACTTTTTCCTTATATTTCGGGCTCAATCTGTATGGTCTTTGTTTGAATGGATTCACACCTTGTTTTAAAGGTATTCTCATCTCTCCCATAGGTCCTTTGGTTCCCTTCATATCAATGAACTTGGTCAGGAACAAGTCCTGATATTCGTGAAATAACTCTGTAATGTTGTCAATGGTAGCAACATCCCAATAATATCCAACATTGACAAGCTTCGGTATCACCTCTGTTCCAATGTTGACCTTTTTTGTCTTAATTGGCTGACCAATAAATGGTATCTCCACTCCTGGTCCTTCCACATCTCTTTGACCTTATGTCTCAGTGATGTTTACCTTCCTGGGATCATCATCATCGTCGGCATTAATGTTGTAACATCCTTGTAATTTCTAGAATGGTGCAGTCCATTCATCCTCTTCGTGTTCCATGGGGAGGCTAGATGCATCTTCGAATACCCTCTATCTCACAATCTGTAATGCTTGATCTACTGAGGGAAATTCACTTTCAAACAAAAATGTGGTTACAAAATTATGAATCATACCTTCCCAATTTGTAGTGACGAGGCGGAGTTTCGGTTGAAGGTACCAGTTGATAGGAATCATGTCCAATTTGTTAATGAATATGTGCACCCATTGTTCTCAAGGAATTTCACTCCAAGCCTTTTCGCAGCTTTGCACATGGTCCTTTGGGAAAATTCGACCTATGTACCTCACTTCACATCTTACTTCTTGTGCTGAGAACTGCACTGTCATCAAAGTTCAAAATTGTGTCCAGTCTGTGATGTTCCCTTTGTGTGTTCCCCACCATCTTGTTGGTGTGGCTTTCATGGCCTCATCCATTTCCAATAGCCTCTATTGTGTTGGTACACTTGTCTCAAATTCTGATAAGAAGTTATCTAAGGGGTTCAACCCATCAAATGTGGGTAGATTACTCACTGTTGTGCCAATCCAACGAACTTCTCTGGTTAGCCTAGCACATCTTCTTGTAAATACTCTGTACATCTGGTTTTGTTAGTTCTCGAGCGCTTCTTCTAAGTCATATGAACATGTTCTGTCACTTCGCCAACTCATATTCCCATCAGTTGTAGGGTTAATATAATCATGTTATCTGGCTGTTAATTTGTAGATGTTTTCCAGATCATATGCATAGTATTATTCTCTAACAGGCTTTGTATATCGTCGACCCTCATTTGGATCTAAGGGTGCGATGAACCTAAGGCCAGCTCTTTCAAATGTCATGCATATTTTATTTAGATCAACAATAGTAGAATTGTCAAAGGCCCAATCAATTCCTATTAATATAGGGTAAGGGAAACTATCATCAACAATTTCAATTACCTCAAAATCCGCAAAAGTTCTTACTCCATCGATGTTCACTGGGACATGCTCTAATCATCCAAATGGGCTGACATCTTGCTGATTGGCCATGCGAAGCTTGATAGGGGAATATACCAACTTCGGTTTTCCCATTAGTGCCCAAGTTTTCTTCATTATAACATTGACCTCCGACCCTAAGTCGAGGACCACATAGTCTATCTCATACTCTCCTATCTGAGCATTCAAGTGTAATTCTTTATTTTTCCTTCTCTTCTTACCAATTTGGTGTACTACCCTATTCAGTAAAGTGTCTATATTTCCTAACTCATACTGTTTAACTAGATTTTACAATTCTTGAATAGATTTCCCATATTTACGCAGTTCTATAAACATATATAAGAAGCTGACATGTTTACTTACCTCTTTTCCTTCTCTGGGTGAAGCAGACTGATCAAATGCATGAGGCATTCCATATTCTCTTATTTTTGGTTGTTTTTTTGAAGAAGACCCTTGATCCGCTTTGAATTCCTACCTTGCCTCTTCGAATATTTTCTTTTCTTTCTTTGCATCAAAAATTTGGATCTTTTCTGTAGCTTTTCTGACTCCTAAGTCTTCTGCAATCTTCTCATTAGTCGCTCTATCCTGTCCCATAGCAGTGCCTCCTCTTGTAATAAAAAATAGTAGGATCGGCTTCGCGAGGTTCCACTTTGATTAATTTTACTTGTGGGTTCTGCTGAGATCCTCATCTTTCTTGAAGCTTAGCCAACAACATAGGGTAGTCCTCGATGACATGCTCGAAGGAATTGCAATAACTGCAGGTTGTGCAATGACTCTGGTAGTCCCTCACTAAATGTCCTAGCTGCATGTAGTTGTAACAGATTATTTGTCCTCATCCTCGACCCATGAATACTCCTCATCCTCGTCCTCTGTATCCACTGCGAGGATTCAATTTTCCTCTCCCTGGAGAGTTGTACTGCGAAGTGTTTCCTTCTTGTTGTACTTCACCTTGAATCTTGTATATGTCCCTCGACCTTTCATGCATGAGATCGTATGCTCTACAATCTCGATTATCGTGCCCCACTGATTTACAAAATGTGCAATATAGGTTTGTGGGTGTCTAAACATACTTTTTCATGTAATAGCACTCACCTAGGTGATGCCTATTTATGCATACATCGCACCAGGGCAGGTTAACTTGCTTCAAGGGAATCGACGCTCCTGAGGTCAAATTCTCATGGAATAGGGGAAAATGTTCCTTATCATGGCCTTTAGATCTGCATATTAGACACCGAATATCTTCTCTTTTGTCCTTCCCCTTGTCCTTCTTCATATCCTCGACCTGTAGAGACAAACTAGTCAGCTGGCTCAAGATCTGGCTCATGCCTGAGCTAGATTCTCCCATAGGTGTTGATTCAAGCTTCATGGATATCTCCAAAGATTTTTCATGTGATGAAATAGTATGCTACATCAAAGGGACTCTGATGTGTGGTAAAAATGCCGCGATGAAACATTCTTTGTTCTATTCATCAGGGATTTGAAAAGTTAATCAACCTGTTAGGGTCTTGAATCTCTGATCGAACTCCCAAATAGGTTTTTCTACCTTTTTTTTTATCTCTTTTAGATCTATAATACATTGTGACTCCGACATAGGTTTTTTAAAATTTGCAATCAATGCATTCTTGATCTCGTTCAGGGGCTTAGGCTGCGCCAGTCCTTGGACAAGTTTCATGTACCAGCTCAGTGCACAGTCCCTTAGCTTAGTGTTGAAATGGGTTCTCTTGATGGCTTCATCAGTGATACTTTTAATATTCCACATGGCCTCACACAGGAGCCAGTGTTGATCGAGATCCTCAGATCCGTCTCCCCTGAAGATAGGGAGCCTCATCTCATATGCCATAGAGTTCCCTAGGCTTCCTGTCTTAGTATAGGCTGAATTGCTAGTAACAGTATTCTGGTGGTTCTGGTTATTCTGGCTGCTTGGTGCTATTGAAACAATAGGAGGATTGATATTACTTACTTCAGTAGCCTGCATAGTTCCTGAGGTTTCTGGTGAAGTTCTGGCAAAGTTCTTCAACTGCTTCTTCCTTTTCCCTAGGGGGTTCTGAGTGCTCTTCATCTGTCAGATACGCCTCTTCTCCATTGTAGAAACCTTCCTCCTCATAGTTTTTCTTAAACAGGTTCTCAAGGTGAACCCCTCTAAATACTTTTCCACTTCGCATATGTCCATCTTATGTGTCGCTATCGCTGTCTGAATTTCTGAACATCAGCCTTTACAGATCCAGCCAGTCTACTGTATTTTCAAGACATTCTTTTCATGCAACAACATCTTGATTCTTAGCTTTAGAAATTGTAAAAATTTTCCTCTAGGTCCTTTGAAGAAGTATCTCTCGGCCCGGGCATATGATTCTCTTCTATCAACAACAAATTCGGTGATATACTCTCAAATGGTACTATCAAACCAGTGATCTACAACTATGGATACAACATTGTCAACTCCCTTGACCTTCTGGATCAGTGTTGGTTTCCAAACCACAGGAGGTCTAGATCTGATCTCGATCTGGGTATCGACTAACCTAGAAAAACACTCGTATAACTCTTGATAGATTCCTCCAAAGAAGATCTCGTGAATGTCGATGAAGATGTATCTTTGTAGCCAATATTCAGTACTCAGCTTAGGGTTTTTGTTCTGGGCTTCAACGAAGTCCCTCTCTTGATCCTCTATCCACTTTTGAATCTCTGTCTTCGATGGAAACCACCTTGAAATTCCCTTACATAGATTCCTGTCCTGACAACGAAACCATTTGTTGGCATAGGAGCAGACCCAGGGTTCACTCCAAGAGCGCATCAAAAAATCCCTAGCTACTGGCCCTTTTGGCAGCACCTGCAAAGAAGACGCAGTCTCACCCGAAGAAGAAATGAGGGGGTTGCAGGACAGAGATGTCTACAACCAGGGGAATATCAAGTGGATCTAGTAAAACAACAACACATTATGCACCTATCACTTATCAAGCTAGATCTACTCTGCACAGTTATAGATATGATCTAACACAACAATGAAAATAACAAGATAACAACAACAGAGATCAAAGCATCAATCACACGTCCACAACACAAGGTATACGTGGTTCACCCTCTCTCTAGGTCTACATCCACAGAACTATGCTTATGATTTATTAAGGTAAAGCATACAATTCTTGTCTGTGCTCTTAGCTAGCAGATTCTCTTTCTTCTCTCTCTTTCTCTCCCCTTTCCTGTGCACCCAGCTACAAGACTTGATCTTCACACACAACTAAAGATCTTACAATACCAGAAGGCTCTCTCTCTCAATACAGTATTCCCTCACACAATAATAGAACTAGATCAATACAATACTCAATGAACAACTTGACCCAAGTCCTCTTAACCTTTATTTATACATTACAATACCTCACCGATGGCCTTAGGTCGAAACCTAGGTGCCAAAACCTTAAATACCAAAACCCTAGGTGTCTAAAAACCTAGGTCAAATTGACTCGCATTTTCTGGGCTTTGCCAACATGTCTTTCCTTCCTTCTTGTGCGGTGATCCAAAGCATCCAATGGTATATTTTTCCACTTTCTAAGTCATCCTCGGTCCATATTCCTTTCTGATCTGTCATCCTCGATCTCCTCATCCAACTACTTTCTTTTCTGCACTTCTCTACATCTTTTCTTCTCTTTTGCTCACTTCGACCCAGTGACAGTCACCGTGTCTCCTGCAAAGATCACTTTTTACCTTTTCTTCCTTGTACTTTGCTTCCTTCCATAGCCAAGGGCCAACAATGTCATTGTGGGAGATGTTGAGGGTGGTTTGGATTCAGACTGCCTTTGGGCCTGCAATCCACCACAAGCTGCCACGTACCCTTCCAAAAATACCATGGTTTCAATTGCAGGACCGCTTAGGAAAATTAACGCTAGAGTAGTTTACGTCCCCACAATCAAGTGTGGTCATCGATTTGATGAAGATATGTGATTCTAGTGATATTTAACTACTGCAAGGATCGACGTTTCTTGTTGACTTGGGATCAATGGTCCAAATTCACTTCAGACTTTCAGGCTTCAGGTGTTTTGAATGTGAAACATGAAAATCTCCCTGAGGAAAATATCCAAAGTGAATGATTTGTTGCCATGTGTCATGATGGATGAATGGTCCATATTCTCTTTGGAAGTTTAAGTTTCGGGATTTTCAAATGTGAAGCATGAAAAATCTCCAAGAGGAAAATCTCTGAAGTGAAAGATATGTTGCCACATGTCCCCTCTGATGGATGGTCTAGATTTGCTTCAGGACTTTGGGTCTTTGTCTCTTCGAGACTTTCAAATGTCAAACATGAAAATATGTTGGAGGAAAATCCCTGAAGTGAATGATCTGCTGCCGCGTGTTGTGATCGACAAATGGTCTAGATTTTCTTCAGAAATCTGGGCTTCGGGAGTTCGGGAGTTTATGAATGTTATGCTCAAAAAACTTTCCAAGGAAAATCACTGAAGCAACGTGTCAGGTTCTTAGGACTTTGTCTCTTTGTCTCTTTAGAGGATTTAGGTCTGTGGGAACTCAGTACTTCGAACTTGATATTAAAACCTGCGCAATTCTGGAACGCAAATGGATGAGATTCTTTGATCTATTTGACTAGATGGATCTCCGCTGTCGAAAATTAACCTGTCTGTTCCCATAGTTTGAGCCCGAAATTTGGTGCTATGGATTTGTTGCATCGTGTGCATGGGCATTTCCTATGCATATAAAAGTCTTGGTAGATCTGTGATGAGATCAATCAATGATGCACGTGATGATAAGCATTCTGAAATAAATATGACATGTATTTTATCCTTCCAGAAAAACAAAAATCGAAATGTGTGAAGACTCAAAAATGAATAAGGGCCAAGACACTCAGTAGTGGGAAACTGACTTAACCAACCAGAAAAAGGAAAAATTAATGAAGGCATAGGGAAAAAGAGAGGAGAGGCAGGGGATGCAGACCTAGGTTACAACATTGGATCCGACTGGGGATAGCTCGTCCATGTGAGGTGCTAAAAACTGTAGATCAGTGCCTTGAGATTAGATAACTACTCTTACCTTTTATCACTTACCCTCATTTCTATATGTCAGCCCTGCATATCTATTACTGTCCCTTAGCCATGCATTTTATTGAATTAAAAACTGAGACTACACCCGAGTGCCTACATTGGGCTATGGAGTCTTTACTGAAACTTGAAAATGCAACTAAAACCCAATGCTTTTGTTGGGCTATGGAGTATCTTATTCAAACAAGCTACTGAAAACCAACATACTAAAAAACAATCTGTGAACTAAAAATTAAATGCTCGAACTACGAGCTTATTCTCTTACTACCTACTCTATTCATCTAAAAACCAAAACAATCATGTGTAATTCCACTTCCAACGAAACCAAGAAAACATTTGACTAAGAATCGTAACTATGTGCAAGTCACTATTTATAATAATCCAAAGAGGATATATCAAACATGACAAAAATTTGGCAGGCATCTGGTACTTACAATTGCAAATGATGATCATGGTAAAACTTTCAACCTTTGGGATTCTGGAAAAATAAGAATCCATCCATCTCTCTATTGAATTTTGAAGCTCATGAAAAGCCTCCAACTGGTTGAGAGGATAAATCTGTTGTTGTGTGATATATGCATTATAAACAAGATTGAGTTGCTCCTGTCCTCATTGAAACAACTCATGAAAGTCATGTGATTCACAACCATAAAGGGAAACAAATCTCCCTTGATACTGCTCATTTTGTTGTTTGAAATGAATGGGTATGTGTCTTGCATTGTTGGCTTTTCTATGTTCTAGCTCCAGAATGTCATCTTCAGACTTATAGATTTTCTGTTGCTCAATAATTTCATAAGGAAGGGGAAAAACATGCTCGTGACCTTCAACATCACTTTCCTCACAGTTAATCAAATCTTTATGAGAACATAGAACAACAGATGTATCATAACAACGACTATCTGAGTCACCTAGAATAATGCAAAATGTATCCAAGGCCTTGTTATCATCAATTTCATCATTAATGTAATTCCCAACATCATCCTTTTGAATAAAAGGATCAAAATAAGACTCATATGTAACTGAATCTTCCTCCACTTCCTCAACGGAAAAGTCCCCTTTACTTTCACTACTAGAAGAACTAATAAGTGACTATCGAATATGAGATTCAAATTCTTCACAATAGTTCTCAAAAAGTAAATCAACTGGAAAAAACCTTTTACAATGCTTACTAAATGCAGCATGGAACTATTCCATGGAAGAGATGCTAGCAAGGGGAAAGGATCGATACCACTCATGATCATCTCCCTCTAATGAGTACATGCACATCTTCATTATTACATCCTCATGATGTATTCCCCACTGATGCATGAGTTCATGAAACTCAAGAAAATGCTCAACCGGGTTTTCATCTCTATGTTCTCTAAATCTGGGCAAAAAATCACCCCATTCATCTATAGTAGGAACAACATTTGAAAAACCAGGAACAACAGAGAAATTTAAAGGAGAAAACCTCTGAGCCAATATGGCTTCCATCTGAAACTGACTTTTTAAAATCATGGAGTCGCCACTTGATTCTTTAACCATGGAGTCTCTAGGTGAATGATATGTAGTCTAAATGTGTTTGGTCTTTGTTCACCATCAAAGATCAAATATGATCGTTGTCGTTCTCCTAGGGAAAGATATTTCATTACTCCATTCCCTGGCAACGGTGCCAAAAGATGTTGGTCCTAAGGTCCGCACCTGACTGCTAAAGGGAAAATCTAGGCCACCTATAAGTTTAGAATGATTTCTTCTTTTAACTTTTTGTTGGTTGGTCAGAGGGTTATTCTATCAAGAAAAAGGAAAGGTTGGGTTGGAAGAATGATATGGATGAGGGCCCTCCTTGGCTGATGGCACACTAATGACAGACCAGTGAAATAATAGAAAACAAAGTGAAACAACAAACTACTCAACAAATAATATGTTGCCAGAAGTTCAATACTTAAAATATCATTTCAAGACATCAAACATGTATCAAAACACAATAACTCCCATAGGTACTAGAAAACAAATTTTCACCAAAGCATTAGTTGTTTGACAGGTTGCATATCAGTAAAAATAAGTCATACAATAGCTGAAAGGAAATGAAATGTATGTTTCACAAATAAAAAACCGTATTCAAGATAAGAATGAAAACACATAAAGAGTAAAACGAAACACTATCATCAAGAGTATGTTCACCAGGTAGAGAGATATAATCCATGCATAAAATGGGTCCAACCTGTCTGTTGTATTTCTATCCTTTCCTCAAAAAATCCAACCTTTACAATATCCAAAAACAAACTATTTAAAAGAGTTGCAGAGGCTCTCGTCCTTAGGGGACTGAGACCTCAATTTAGGGAATTGTTCGTAAATAAAATAATTAACTTCATTAAGACACTGGACTTAATCAGCAAGAGTGGTTATTATCACACACAGAAAACCACTCTTGCATCTAATCTAGGAAAATGATGGACTTAATCAAATAAAACTACTATTGTCTCTGCGACAGAACTGATGCATGTGCTGGAGGAACTGAGTGGCCAAAAATAGGCCTCAGAGTGACTGAGCAGAGCTCTGTGTTGAACAACGACATGTCTATGAACTGTTGGAGTCCACTAGAGATAACCAGTTGCATGAGAAGAGCTTGCTGAAGTGTTTCTGGAACTAATCTATGTCGACCTGTGACTGAGACTTAGCTCTCTATTAATGCTTGAGCTTTCAGAAGCCAAACACACTCTGTATTGACCCCATTAGTTGCCATCTATACCTATGAAATAAATTTACTGGAATGGTTGTTGGCCCATCTAACATGAGGGGAGACATGGAGGTGAGCATCCAATAGGGAGATAGGATGAATGGATGCGCGTGTAGATGACATGTGAAGATAGATGTCAAAGTGAGAGGAGGTGTGAATACGATGGAGGTATCGAGAGTATGGATTTGGCAACATGTAGTGAAGAACAGGTGGCAAAAGGTGAGAGGGGGGTAGGCGGTAAGAGGATTAGAGAGGGAGGAGGTATGAGTTCTTGAGGAGCCACTACATTAGGTAGGGTCCGCGGTGTGAAAACTACTTACTCGAACCCCCCCACCATTAAGGGTAGAATGGTCGGGGGGGGTCTGAGTTGCAATAAGGACCATTGATATGGAGAGGTGGGCCACCTCTGCTAGAGATCGACGTTGTGGTTAATGGAGGACATGTTTCAGGTGGTGAGAGGAGCGAGAGTAGTGAGTGGGATGAGTGGAGGTAACATGGAGGTGACGCAGTGATCTGATAGTCAATCACATAATTGTTGTTGGACAACTAAGAGGGGGGGTGAATCAGTTGTTACTGTACTTAAATGATTATGCCCATTTTAAACTATTTTCAGAACCCTCAATGATGATCACAATGATGCAGGGAAGTAAGAAATAGAATATTAAACATCAATCACACATATGAAATATATAGAGACAGATATTTACTGAGGAAACCCATAAAGGGAAAAACCTCTTCTTTTTGATATGATAAGTAATCTTTATTTTCTTTAAATTATCAATCTTATGAGCTCCAACTCCTCTTGAGGCTCCAACCTATGTTTTACAAGAAGCAACTTGATGAGAGCACCAACTCTCTCGTTTCTCTAGCACCCACTAGAAGGAAGCACCAACTCCCTGAATTTTCCAACACCAATTGAATGGAAGCACCAACTTCCAGTCACATAGGCTCCAACCTATATAACAGAGAAAAATAATTCTCCCTTGCACCACCCTGCCACCCTGGTTTTTTTGGCTGCAACTAGATGGAAGCTACAACTCCATGTTTTCAAGCACCCACTTGAAACATTGAGGACACCAATCCTCCCTAGCACCTCCCTAACACCCTGATTATAAAAACTTCATTAATTGAGACTTTTTATAGTGATATAGTGTTTATCAATAGCTTACCAGTCTAATCACTGTTCTGCTGCACTGCTATGCTCTGCCTACTTCAGTGTCTTCCTGCTCAGATTCTTCTTTGAGCTTTTTGTTCTTCTGCTCTGTCTCAGCATGCACACCTCGTCTTCCTCTTCCTCTCTAAGATATCCATCTCTGTTCTATGCACTACGCCTCTTCTGTGCACTTTAGCTGTTTCCCACAACATGCTTTTTCCCATGTGAAAGTACTCTCAATAGAAGAAACCTCCTATTCTCTATTTTGCATATATTTATAATGCCCAATCCTTTGCTAGATAATAAACCTAACTCTTCGTCCCCTTTGGTGATTAAAATTAGTCTATTCTTCATCCATGGTCGCTATGCTTAGACTCTTTGGATTCTTTGGTAGCTACAATCTTTGACTCTTTTCCATTTGTCAATCATCTCTATTTTGAGTCTTCATTCCACTGACAGATACCTAGAGACTCTTGAGCTCCTCTGGAGATCACCCTGAGATTCTTCGAATTCTCTAGTAGATGCAATCAGTGATTTTCTACAGTTACAATAAGTCCATCTCTAGCAGTTACTGAGAGAACCTCTGTGCGCTCATACCTATGGCACCTTTTCCCATCCTGATAAAACTTCACAGTGGGTGTTAGCTTTTCTGGCTAAGCCTATTCCTTTCATATGACCATCAGCGGTGACCCTATGCCTAACCAACAATTGTTTCGGGATTTTTCATTTCGGGTGATCGAATGCGAGTCACCTCGATTTCCCAACTCGTGAAACTCCAAGGTGGAGCCTAGCAATGCTAGCTCCTTCCATTTTCTTCCGCTGATGTGACCATTGGCTGTGATCACATCCCTATTCGAAAAGGCATTTCATGATTTCGACGATATTCATTGTAAATCTTAATGACATGCTATCTCCTCCCTTAACCTTCATCAATGTAACCACAAGCTATGACCAGGGGCCAAGAAATAGGGTTTCTTCATGATTTCACATATCACTAACTCCTGCTATGAGTTGCCTCGAAACTCCCAACTCGCAAAACTCCGAAATTCTTCATATCAGATCAACGATCGAGATTTCTCCCTCTGATCGACGACTGCGATCAAATCGTGACTTCGCGTGTCGGGATTTTGAACATGAGCCAACCCTAACTGTTCCAACTCCCAATATCTGAAATACTCTAGATCAATGAACCATAGCCCTCAGTGATCCAATGGTCCAGATATTATCAGGACTTTGCATTTCATGAGGTTGGAGGACTACTCACCTCCCTTCTCTCGACTCCCAATTTTTTGAAACTGGCTCCAGATCAATGACCCTCAACATTCCTTGATCCAATAGTCTAGATCAATTCGCGAACTTGGACATCGCGAGTTCCTACAACTCTTACCTTTGAATTTTTCGGTTCACAAGTCAGCGAAATGATGATCTCTCGCCACGTGTCCTCTTGATCCAACGGTTCAGATCTCATTGCGATTCATATTTCGTAGAGTTGGAGGATAGCTCTCTGCCTTATCCTCTTTTCAATTATACTAGATCCCATGGTAGCTAGTCCTTCATGCTTTGATCCTATGATTGAGGTCTAAACTCCTCCTCTGCGTGCTCCTCCTGTATGGTCTTACGCATCCTCCCAACTTGGAAGAATTTCTAACTGTCAAAGGCCTCGACCTTTGATCCTTCTGCGATTCCTGATGACTTGGGATCTCGTCTGTGCATCTCAGAATGCTTTCTCTCCTAAACTTTGATCTCTACATACTGTTTGCATCTTCACTTGAGCTTACGCTGTTCATTTTTTTCCATCGATGCACACTCTGATCTTGCCATCAATGAAAAACACACTCTGCCTATAAACATGCCAACAATATCCCCCTTTGGCATTGATGTCAACTCTGAAGGACTGCACTATTCTACTCATATATCCAATTGTAGCATCTAGAACACACCTTTTTCAACCCCTTTGACATCAATGTCAAAGAAAAACATGCCCCCCCTGAGTTGTTGCAGTACTTGTTGGAGGTATCAAATATTTAACCAATTACATACTCCCCCTGACAGGATGGACTAAGTTAACTTGATAACAGGGTCACGCCCAACTTTTGGCATAGATACTCAAATTGAGCTTGTGCAAGCAGTTTAGTGAAGATGTCAGCAATCTGATCTTTGGATGGAATATAATACACATAAACCACAGAGTTGGTTACATGCTCCCTCAAGAAGTGATACTTGATGGGTATATGCTTGGTATTGGAGTGAAAGACAAGATTATTGGACACACTAATTGCACTGGTATTATCATAATGGATTGGGATCGGTGCAATATATTTTACCTCCAAGTCTACAAGTATCTGAATCATCCACAAAACTTGGGTATAGCATGTGGCAGCTACAACGTATTCAACTTCTGTATTTGATAAGGAAATGGAACCTTGCTTCTTGCTCAACCATGATACAAGAGAATCTCCTAAGAATAATGCACCTCCACTCGTGCTTTTCCTTTCATCCACGGAGTTATCCCAATTAGCATCAGAATAGACTGATAATTGAAAATTTTGATTCCTAGGATACCATAGGCCATAGTCCATTGTTCCTTTCAAGTATCTGAATATCCTTTTGATAGCTAACAAATGAATCTGTTTAGGTGCAACCTGATTCCTTCCTACGATTCCAACAACATGCATTATTTTTGGATGAGATGTTGTTATGTATAACAGGCTGCCTATCATAGACCTCTATGAACTATGATCAACATCAGGTGAGTCATCATCCTTTCTTAACTTATATCCAGTGACCATAGGTGTTCTCATAGGTTCAAAATCTTCCATTTGAAAACTTTTCAACATTTCCCTGAGATATTTTTCTTGAGAAAGAAATATTCCTTTAGACCTCTGAGTAATTTGCAAACCCAAAAAAAATGACAGTTCCCCTATGTTATCACTGAAATTTCATTTGCAAATGGTTACAAGAATTCAACATCGCCAAACAGTTATGAGGTCACCCATGGACCAATATTACCACAAAAGAATTTCCAAAGGGTCAAAAAATATGCAACGAATGCTAAAATTAAAGGGCGCTATGACGACATAGGGAGCGCACGCACATGCATGCAACAAAAATCCAGGAATCATGCACATGCTCCCAATGCACGATTGTTGTCGCAAAAATCCATGCACCTGAGAAATGATGCATTTATGAGAGTGGCCAGCCTCCCACCCACTTTTGGTTCAGCTTCCAAGTTGATTTGACACTCAAATCTGGACTAGATTTGACTGGGTGGTTGGTCAAAGACCTAGAAACGCCCTAATTAGCCTCTTTACACACTACAAACTGGTTGGACAATACCTCAAAGAAATACTATAAAAAGTCCGTGGATGCACTTCATTTTTCAAGGAATTTCATAGAAAAGTTATGCTGCCACTATTCTCTTGAGGAATCTCCTATTCTCATCAAGAGTATACTAGCATCATTGCATTGGGAAATCCATCTCACCTCTTGAGTGGATTTGTTTGGAATTCTTTCACCATTTTCATTTTCAAAGTTGTAAGAAGAGATTATTTGTGGGGGTCCAAGAGCCCTCCCTTGGAGGAAGAAGGGACTCATAGTCCTCTTTCTTCTTGGTGTTTTCTTTCACTAATATCAACCTTACCATTGGTGACATGGGTCTTATTGTTTCTTTTGTCCTTATGTCCCTATGTTCATTAGTTTAGTTGTTATTTTATTTCTTAGTTTAATTCTTAGTTTTTCTTTTATATTTCTTTCTCTAACCCTTTTGCTTACAGCTGTCCTGCTTAGCAAACCCAACTAAGCTTGCAAGCACCTCTATTTTGCTCACTAAGGTGACGAAAGAGGCGCAACACCCTATCATAGACATTTCAAACTCAAACTGCATGGCCAAAGTAAACCATTGTACCAGTGAAGCATTATTACTATCGAAGATGATGTCATCTACATAGACCAAGACAATGAACAAATCATTACCCTCTATTTTGATATATAGATTGTTGTCAACGGTTCCCCTCTTGAACCCTTTGTCTTGTAGATATGTATCCAGTTTGTGATACCAGGCACGAGGAGCATGTTTTAACCCATATAAGTCTTTCTTCATATTGCAGACAAAGTCAGGGTTATCTAAAAGTTGTAAACCCTCTGGTTGTTCCATATAGACTTATTCCTTTAGATCTCCATTTAGAAAATCTGACTTGACATCCATTTGATAGACTTTAAACTGTTTATGACAAGCATAGGCAAGAAACATTCTGATTGCTTCCAATCTTGTTACGAGCGCAAATGTTTCATCAAAGTCTAGTCCTTCTATTTGAGCATATCCTTTGCAGACCAATATAGCCTTATTTCTTACAATGTTTCCTTACTCATCCAACTTATTTTTGTAGACCCACTTTGATCCTATTACATTTTTATCTGCTGGCCTAGGAACAAGTTCTCAAGTGTCATTCTTTTCAATCTGGTCCAGTTCCTCATTCATTGATATTAACCAATTTTCATCTTTACTGGCCTCATTAAAGTTATTGGGTTCCACCATGGATATGAATGTTATATGTGATTGCTCGGTGTCTTTGATTATCTTTCTCCTGGTTTGTACACCTTTGTCTTTCTCACCAATTATCTGACTTGTAGAATGATTCTTTCGAGTAATTCTGGAGGAAGGATTTGATGTTGTCTTCTGATTTGAGTTTGTCTAAGTGTTGGTGTCTTCATTTGACTCAAAGTATTATTTTTTTTATTCTTGGACCTGTTCATCTTTAGCTTCAACTGTGTCTTCTGTAGCAGACTCAATATTTCTCACCTCTCTTTCTAAGACTCCTTCATCAACCTTTACATCAATGCAAATAAATAATTTATGCAACCTCTTATTATAACATCTGTATCCTTTACTATTTGTAGCATATCCTAAGAAGATCCCTTCATCAACCCTGTCATCATACTTGCCAAGGTTTTCATTATTATTCTTTATGTAGCATTTACTCCCAAAGACCTTGAAATGTTTGATTGAGGTAGGTCTTCCATACCACAATTCATAAGGTCTCTTGTCACTGTGTGGTCTGAGGTATGATTTGTTAATAACATGGACTGCTATGTGTATTACTTCTACCTAGTAGGTTTGACCAATGTTCTTCTCATTCATCATTGACCTGACCATTTGTTGAACTATTATGTTTTGCCTCTCAACTACTCCATTTTTCTATGGAGTTCCTGGGATTGTGTATTCTCTCTTGATTCCATGTTTATCAAAGAATTCCTTGAAATCACTTGACATAAATTCTCCTCCTCTGTCTGACCTTACTACCTTTAACCTGTTGCTTGTTTGATTCTCAGTTAAGGCTTTAAATATTTTAAATTTCTCAAATGCTTCAACTTTTTCTTTGAGAAAGGAAACCCAAGTAAGTCTGGAGTAATAATCAATGATCATCATGAAGTAGTTTTCTTTCCCTGTGCCTTCCTGTCTTGATGGTCCACATAAATCCATATAAACTAGTTGGAGTGGTTTCTCTGTTGAGGTAGAGCTCTTGGATTTAAACTATGTCCTATTTAGCTTTCCTACTTGGCAAGGTTTACACACAAAATCTTTTGGATTTGATATTCTTGGAAGATCTTTTACTGCCTCAAAATTTTTGAGCTTGATTAAGTGGTCAAAGTTTAGATGTCCAAGTCTCCTATGCCATAACCATCTCTCATCATGTTTTCTTAGATGATACTCTTCTCTATCTTATTTCAGCACACATACATTATTTTCAATCCTTATGCCTTTAGCCACCACTTGTCCTGAGTTTACAGACTTTATCTTACAATCTTTGGAAGTGAACACCACTTCACATCCTCTGTCACACATCTGACTTACACTGAGCAAGTTATGTTTCAGTCCATCTACAAGAAGAAAATCCGGGGCTTTTCCTTTGCCATTATTTAATCTCACCATCCCTTTACCCTTGATTTTATCTGGTTCATCATTTCCAAAGGTCACATTTCTTGTTTTTCTTTTACTTATAGACATAAACTTATCCTTGTCTCCAGTCATGTGCTTGGAGAATCCACTTTCTATATACCAAGGGTTATTTTGTCTTTGAGCTGACAACACTAATTCACACTTGTCACTTTCTTTCTTCTTCCAAACCTTGACATTTTCAGCAGAGGGATTCAAATCTGGTTCATAGTTCCTTAAGCGACAGTCAACAACTTTATGTCCATAATTATGGTAGGTGTAACATTCTAGTTCATTGAATAAAGGGTCATAACGATTGTTATTCTTAACGCGTGTCCTTATCCCAGCCATCACATGATTTGCAGTCTATGGTTGTTTGTTATTTGGTTGTCTCATTCTTTGTTGTGGGAGATATCTATACCTTGAATGTCTTGATTGCTCATATCTAAATCTTAAAGAACAATTTACAGCTTTGTGACCAAAGTTAGAACAAAAAAAATAATATCCATAGAAAAATCCTTGGTACCTGGAAAATTGTTGTCTTCTTTGAGCAAATCGATTTCTTCCATGCTGAAGATTTCTCTAAGAAAAGGGTGCATTATTTCTTTGTTCTACAAATTTAGTTCTGGTATTTTTTCTTTCACTCTTCCTTGGCAGCTGATTATATTCCTTTGTTTTTCCATATTCGTTGTTGTCAATGAATGTAGATTTAACAAACTTGATGGATTCTTTGTTGCTTTGCTGGCCACTACTTGATCATTCTTCATAACCCAAACCATTTTTTAGATTTGGATTCCTTTGTTGTGTTAATTTTTCAAAATCCCACCCAGTTTCAGTCTCACTGAATTTTCTACTAAATTTAAATGCCAAATTCAGTTTCAGCACTGTTTCATCATATGCTACAGCGGTGTTTCGGCATCTGCTCACAGTGGTGTTTCAGCATCAGCATAT
>ML780037.1:1003801-1015974 GCA_009831015.1 Picea engelmannii | reverse complement strand
CTGCTGCTGTCTCTTTTTTCTCCAGCTCGACCTCTCTCTTGCTCTTTCTTGTTCTCTCAACAAGAATGCTTCAGCTCCTCTCTTGTTCTCTCAACAAGACTGCTGTTGCATCTTCTTCTTCTTGGCATCTCACCAAAAAGCCTATTGGTCTCTCACCAAGATTTCTTCAACTCCCTTGTTCTTGAACCACCAACAATGGGTGCGCCCATTTGCCTTAATCAACCTCATGAGGGAAGGTGAGGAGTTTTCTAATCTAATGGCTAAGTTTAGATTAGATGGGTGGCTGAGATTTTGTGTCTCTTCACTCACCCTCACTTTAATCATAAAGTTATCTTTTAATTTGCATCTCACAAATTAATTTGACTAAGACCCATATTCGACAATTTCTCCCCCTTAGGGCCTAGGGAAGAGAAACACTTGCCTTGGTACATAATTTAACATGTTGATTCAGAATGAGGGCTAATCCTTATAAGGATTTAATACTCAAAATATTATGGAGATACAATGCTTTAAACTTCTCCATCTCTTTTCTGGTTTTTACTACCTCTTCTTCTAAGGCTTCACATCTTGCCTTCTTTTCTAATAACTATTGTTTCAGAATGTCCTCTATTTTCTTCGCCTCTTCTAATTCCACTTTTAGCAGGGAAAATTCTTCATCAGGTTCTTTATTGTCTTTTTCAAACTGTATCAACAATTGTTTTATCTTTTTCTTCTTAGATCTGAGTCTAGCAATTTCTTCTAGAGCACTGATCAGTTCTCCTTCCAAGTCAACCACAACTTCTTCATCATCAACATCACTTCCTTTGATTTTATTGTCATAATCCTCTTTGGCCATAAGGATAAATTCATTAATCTTATCTTCACAAGAAGAGTCACGATCTGTGTCTTCTGAAGAGTCATCATTGTTTACACATAAACTTTTTTTTTTTACCAAATCTCTTGGGTTTGTACTTATTTTTACTTTCATAATTAAGATCATGTTTCTTGTGTGGACATTTAGATGCAAAGTGACCTATCTTTCCATAGTTAAAACATTTGAAGGGAAACTTGCATTGGTACTTGCCTGTTCCTTTCTTTAGTCTTCTCATGAATTTTGCTTCAATTTCATTAGGCTCAAAATCCTCATTCTTGTCTGCTTTAAATGATGCTTCTCTAGAGGTGGGTTTATCTTTAACTATTCTCATTTCATATGCAGTCAATGTTCCTAGAAGTTGATCAAAAGCCAAAGATTTTATATCATTAAGTTCTTCTATAGCCGAGACCTTTGAGTTGAACCTATCTAGCAAAGATCTCAAAATTTTCTGAACTAAAGAGGGCTCCTCGATTTTTTCACCAAGTCCTTTCATTGCATTCACTAGTTCTTCAACTCTCAAAGAGTACTTCCCAATAGTTTCATCTTCTTTCATCTATAGTTGTTCAAATTGTACTCTATATTTTTTAAGCTTGGCATCTTTTACCTCTTCATTACCTTCATAACTGCTAATGAGTTTGTCCCACATGTCTTTGGCAGTTTCAAAATGCATAGCTTTTACAAATTCTTCTTCTGCAAGCCCACTCAGAATACCATTCATAGTCTTAGCGTTGAAGATGAATTCTAGCTTGCCATCCTTATTAGCTAGTACAACTTGCTTTACATAACCAGTCTCTACCACATCCCAGACATCTGCACCTAAAGCCATTATGTAGGTTCTCATCCTAACTTTCCAGAAGGCAAAGTTTGTTCCATTGAACAGGGTGGCCTTATTGGTTTAAGTTCCTTCATAGCTAGTCATGTTTAAGCTCTAGGATCTACCCTTAGATAAAAGGAATCGACTTTGATACCAATTGTTGGACAACTGAAAGGGGGGGTAAATCAGTTGTTACTATTCTTAAACTATTATGCCCATTTTAAACTCTTTTCAGAACACTCAATGATGATCACAATGATGCTGGGAAGTAAGCAATAGAATACTAAACATCAATCACACATATGAAATATATAGAGACAGATATTTCCTGAGGAAACCCATAAAGGGAAAAACATTTTCTTATTGATATGATAAGTAATCTTTATTTTATTTACATTATCAATATTATGATCTCCAACTCCTCTTGAGGCTACAACCTCTATTTTACAAGAAGAAACTTGCTAAGAACACCAACTCTCTCATTTCTCTAGCACCCACTAGAAGGAAGCACCAACTCCCTGAATGTTCCAGCACCAACTGGTTTTTCTGGATGCAACCAGATGGAAGCTACAACTCCCTGTGTTCAAGAACTCACTTGAAACTTTGAGGACACCAGTCCTCCCTAGCACCTCCCTACCACCCTGATTATAAAAAATTCATTACTTGAGACTTATTACAGTGATACAATTTTTATCAATAGCTTACCAGTCTCGTCACTCTTCTGCTACACTACTATGCTCTACCTGCATCAGTTTCTTCCTGCTCAAATTCTTCTTTGAGATTTTTTTTCTTCTGCTCTATCTCAGAATGCGCACCTCGACTTCCTCTTCCTCTCTTAGATATCCATCTCTGTTCTATGTGATACACCTCTTCTATGCACTTTGGTTGCTGCCCACAACATGCTTTTTCCCGTGTGAAAGTACTCTCAATAGAAGCAACCTCCTCTTCTTTGTTTTGTGTATATTTATAATGCCCAGTCCTCTGCTAGATAATACACCTAACTCTTCATCCCCTTTGGTGATTACACTTAGTTTGTTCTTCATCCATGGCCGTTATGTTGATACTCTTTGGCTTCTCTGGAAGCTACAGTATTCGACTCTTTTCCATATGTCAATCATCTCTATTTTGAGTCTTCATTCCACTGATAAATACCTCGAGACTCTTTATCTCCTCTGGCGATCACCCTGAGATTCTTCGAATTCATTGGTAGATGCAATCAGTCATTTTCTGCAGTTACAATCGATTTGTCTCTAGCAGTTACTAAGATAACCTCTGCCCGCTCATACCTGTGGTGCCTTTTCCCATCCCGCGAAAACTTCACAGTGAGCATTAGATTTTCTAGCTAAGCTTGTTCCTTTCATATGACCATCGACGATAACCCTACACCTAACCAACAGTCATTTCGTGATTTTACATTTCGAGTGATCGAATGCGAGTCACCTCGATTTTCCCAACTCACAAAACTTCGAGGTGGTGCCTAGCAATGCTATATCCTTCCCCTTTCTTTCACTGATGTGACCACTGGCTGTGATCACAACCCTATTCGAAAAGGAATTTCATGATTTTGGTGATCTCCATTGTAAAGCCTAGCGACGTGCTATCTCCTCCCTTAACCTTCATCAATGTAACCACCAGCTGTGACCAGGGGCCAAGCAAGAGGGGTGCTTCATGATTTCTCATATTGTGAACTCTTTCTATGAGTTGCCTTGAAACTCCCAATTCGTAAAACTACGAAATGATTCATATCAGATCAACAGTCGATATTTCTCCCTCTGATCGACGACTGCAATCAAATCATGACTTTGCATGTCAGGTTTTTGAACATGAGCCAAACCAGGCTCTTCCAACTCCTGATATCTGAAATAACATAGATAAACGGCCCACAGCCCTCTGTGATCCAACGATCCATATCTTATTGGGACTTCATGTTTCACGAGGTTGGAGGACTAGTCACCTCCCTTCTCCCGACTCTCGATTTTCCGAAACTTGCTCCAGATCAACGACCCTCAACATTCCTCAATCCAACGATCTAGATCAATTCATGAAATTGGACATCATGAGTTCCTACAACTCTTACCTTTGACTCTTTTAGTTCGTGAGTCAGAAAAATGATGATCTCTCGCCACGTGTCCTATAGATCCAACGGTTCATATCTCATTGCGATTTCGGATTTCACGGAGTTGGAGGATGGCTCTCGGCCTTATATGCTTCATAGTTATACTAGATCCCATGGTTGCTAGTCCTTCGCACTCTCATCCTACGGTTGAGGTCTAAAATCCTCCTCTGTGCACTGCTCCTGTTTGGGATTACGCATCCTCCCGACTTGGAATAATTTCTAAGTGTCAAAGGCCTCGACCTTTGATCCTTTTGTGAGTCCTGATGACTTGGGATCTCATCTGTGCATCTCAGAATGCTATCTCTTTTAATATTTGATCTCTGCATATTGTTTGCATCTTCACTTGAGCTTATGTTGTTCCTGTTTTTCCATTAATGCACACTCTGATCTTGCTATCAATGACAAACACACTTTGCTTGTAAACATTCCAAAAATTGTGGGAGATGTTGAGGGTGGTTTGGATTCAGACTACCTTTGGACCCACAATCCACCACAAGATACCATGTACCCTTCCAAAAATACCATGGTTCCAATTGTGAGACCACTAAGGAAAATTAACGCTCGAGTAGTTTACGTCCCCGCAATGAAGCGTGTTCGTCGATCTGATGGTGATCTGTGATTTGGGTGATATTTACCTGCTGCAAGGATCGTCGATTTTCATTTACTTGGGATCAATGGTCCAGATTCACTTCAAAATTTCGGGCTTTGGGTGTTTTGAATGTGAAACATGAAAAATATCCCGGAGGAAAATATCCAAAGTGAATGATCTTTCATCACGTGTCATGATGGATGAACAGTCTAGATTCTCTTCAGAAGTCTAGGTTTTGGGAGTTTCAAATGTGAAGTGTGAAAAATCTCCTGGAGGAAAATATCCTAAGTGAAATATCTGCTACCACGTGTCCCCTCTGATGGATGGTCTAGATTTACTTCGGGGCTTTGGGTCTTTGGCTCTTCGGGACTTTCGAATGTGAAACATGAAAATCTCCCAAAGGAAAATCCCTAAAGTGAATGATCTGCTTCCGCGTGCCGTGACCAACGAATGGTCGATATTTTCTCCAAAAATCCGGGCTTCGAGAGTTCGGGAGTTTATGAATGTTATGCTCGGAAAACTCCCGAAGGAAAATCAGTGAAGCGATGTGTCAGGTTCTCGGGACTTCGGCTCTTCGGCTCGTCAGAGGCTTCAGGTCTTAGGGAACTCAGTACTTCGAACTTAATATTAAAACCCACATGATTCTGGAACCCGAATGGATGAGAGTCGTTGATCTATTTGACCTGATGGATCTCCACCATTGAAAATTAACCTATCTGTTCCCATAGTGTGAGGCAAAAATTTGCTTCTCTAGATTGTTGCGTCGTGTGCACGGGCATTTCCTCTACATAGAAAAGGCTTGGTAGACCTATGGTGAGCTCAATCAATGGTGCACATGATGACAAGCATTCCAAAAAAAATATGGCATGTATTTTATCCTTCCAGAAAAATAGAAACGAAAATAGAGATTTGAGATCATGACCGTCCTTTTCGAATTCATGAGCGATCACCACTGTGGGATCAAGAGAGATTCGAGATTGTTGGATTGGAGGGCAGGTGAACAAGGGTCTTCCTATACTCAATACTCAATGCCTTGAAAAAGATATAATTTCAGGTAATAAGCCTCTTCGAGGGGGCAACCTCCTTATACCCCACATAAATGTCCAAATAAAAGATGATTCTAAATGAAAATGTCTCATTGGTATATATAGGAGACTAGGAGGTACAATTACAACTAATGGAATAAAGCCGACATAAATAAAATAACATTACTAATGTAATATGACCCAATTAAGGGGTAATGATCCCTATTTAGGGATTAACATGCCCCTCCCATTGAGAAAAGTGTTGTTCACAACGCTTGCGTAACTCTAGATGCTTCTGTATAAAAGAATCATCTTCCCAAGTGGAATATTCAGCCGGTAGTTTCCTCCATTTAACGAGATACTCTAAAATGGATCTATTCCTCAGTTGGCGAATTCTTGTGTCAGTGATGGCTTCAGGCTCCAATATGATTTTTCCTTCCTCATCAAGTTGTGGCAATATAGTTTTCACTGGGATCTTGTCACCTATAACCTTCTTTAAGCATGAAACATGGAAAACTAGGTGTACTTGTGAAGATGCAGACAACTCCAATTTGTATGCCTTAGTACCAATCTTTTGCAATACCTTATAAGGGCCATAGTAATTTGGTGATAATTTATTATCCTTATTGGATTTCTTGAGGGACATATGTTTTTATGGTTTTAGTCTTAAAAACACCCAATCCCCTACTTCAAAACGTCTTTCACTATGATGTTGATCTGCTTGTTGTTTCATGTGATTTTGTGCCATGGTCAGGTTATCCTTTAAGATTTGTATAACTTGTTGATGCTCGATGTGATCTTCCACTGCTTGAACCTTAGATTTTTCTTTTAGAGAATAAGTGATGGAAGGAGTGTGGTATCCATAGAGTTCCATAAATGGTGTCATTTGTATTGGAATATGAAAGGAAGTGTTATACCACCATTCTGCCAAGGGTAACCATTTGAACCATTGTGTTTGTTTATCAGAGACAAATAAATGAAGGTATCCTTCCAGAAATTTGTTCACTATCTTGGTTTGTCCATCAGATTGAGGATGATAGGATGAGCTATGAGCCAATTGAGTACCCAAACAAGAAAATAATTCTGTCCAAAAATGTCCAGTGAAGATGGGATCTTTGTCAATTATAATAATCTTTGGACTGCCATGTAGCTTTTGAACTGTCTCCATGAATGTGGTGGAAACTGTACTACCTTTGAAAGGATGAGAGAGTGCACAAAAGTGTGCATACTTGGTGAGTCTATCAACAATCACCATGATGACACTCTTTCCCTCAGACTTTGGTAACCCTGTTATGAAATCCATGGAAACCTCCTCCCAGTGTTGACTTGGGATGGCTAATGGTTGTAAAACACCCAAGGTCTTAATTGTTTCCACCTTATTTTAATGGAAAACCAAAAATTATGCGACAAAACTTTGAACATCAGTTTTAAGTGTAGAAAAGTCAACAACAAACATGTGTCTAATTTACTTTTCCCTTAATAAAATTAGACAATAAATATTAATCTATTATCTCATTCATAATTGAGTGATTTGGAATTGTAATAGAATTACAAGTGTAGTTAAGTGATTTAATCTTAGTTGTATTAGTGTGAGTTCAGTGAATTAATTATTCATTAATTCACAATCAGTTAACTCACATGCAACTGAAGATTCGCCATGGTAAACTACATGCATGTTAGTTCCAATGGACACTAGTTGAGATAACAGGTGAAAGGGACAATTTGGCTATTAGTTGTGATTTGTTCACACATGCAGTGGATATGATTATGAGTATGTGCAAACGAGTCAATTGTAATTCATTCGATTCATTGTGAGAATTTGGATTGCAGAGATTGTGCAGAGGAGGTAGGCTATCTAGACACGGAAATTGGCACATGTATTTGTTGATTTGTGTATGACAGTGTGAGATGATTGTATTGTACAGAGAGATCTTAGATTAGAGTTTTGTATGAGATTGTTTCATGATTCATGATATACATAATATATGATAATGGGGTTTTTATCTTTACGCTTTCCCGGTAAAACTTCTGTGTTGTGTGTTATCGATATTTCACTTTGTGCATTGTGGTTGTGATCGTGGTTTGAATTGATTCCACAAAAGTAATAGTAGAAGTAATTATGTATTTAACAATAGCGGAACTTGTTAGATCATGAGAATCACAGGAATACTCATTTGGGTATCGAAATTTCTACATGGTATCAGAGTCACGGAGGCCACGAAGTCACGGAAGTGAGGTGCGAACATAATTTCATTCTCGCAGCTCCCACCTCTAGCCGGGTGCGAACTGTAGTACTGAAAACTTCTGGTGTTTTCAAGAACAGTAATTCTTGCACCCTAGACAAAGGCAGGGTGCAAACTTCATTGGCATTCTCATAGGAAAATACACTAGTAGGGTGCGAACTTCCCTCACCCTACAGTGGAGCAGGGTGAAAACTTGACAGGGCATTCTCGCAGGCTACAGTGGAGCAGAGTGCGAACTTGACAGGCAAGTTCACAGGCTATACACAGGTAGGGTGAAAACTTCCCTCAGGTTGCTCTCAGGAGGGGTGCGAACCTCCTAGGGCAAGAGGAAAGTGAAGGGGTTGAGTTTTGGGTTGGATAACATTCAAATTTGCAAGATTTTCTTGGTGTGACACTTGATTCAAGATCGAAATGTCTTTCAATGGCTTGAGGTTGGAGTATGCACTCAAGGGTAGCTCTAACTACATTGCCTAGAAGGACAAGATGGAGGCAGTGCTCGAAGACAATGGCTTGAAGGGTTACATTGACACAGATGTTCCTAAGCTGCATGCGACAGACACTACAAATCTTGATGCATGGCAAAAGAAAGTAGAAAAGACAAGGAGGATTCTATTGGAGGGAGTACGAGACCACATTTTCTCAAGTTTCCATGGGAAAATGACACCATATGCAATGTGGAAGGTTTTGAAGGATCTGTTCCAAAACATTAGTGACCATAGGAAATTGGCACTCAAAGATAAACTCAGGAAGATCAAGATGGAGAAAGGTGACACCATTCCAAAATATCTCACGAAGTTTGTCCAATGTCGGGATGAGATTGGAAGTGTGGGAATAACAGTCATTGCTGATGATTTGGTGAGCTTGGTGCTCCTAGGGCTTCCTAAGAGTTGGCACAGTTATCAAGACTCTGTCAATGGAAGGGAAAAGTTGCCGGATTGAGAATGACTATGGTCGGATCTGGTGCAAGAGGAGTTTAGGTGAAATACCAGAGATGGATCTTCATCAAAGCATGATGATGAAGAGGATTGTGCTTTGACTTCCAAGTCAAGGAAAGGGAAAGGGAAGAAATTCCAATCAAATTCCAAGTCTAAAGTCAAGAAGCTGGATTTGTCCAAAGTGAAGTGTTTTCACTGTCACGAACGTGGGTATCTCGCTACTAACTGTCCACAGAATAACAAGAACGAGACGGTTGTTGGAGCTGCAACTGGTGAGGCTCTTGTCTCACAATTTGAGCTTGACTTCGCTTTGATCGCATGCATGGCTTCAAGTGCATCGAGATCAATGTGGATTTTGGATAGTGGTGCTTCCTTCCACATGACAGGAGATAAAGAGTCGCGCTTCCTTCCACATGACGGGAGATAAAGAGTCTTTCATTGACTTGGAGGAGAAAGATCTCAGAATGCATATAGAGATGGGTGATGATGGAAAATGCAATGCAACTAGTATTGGTACCATTACCTTTCAGAGGGAGTCAGGTAAACCATTTCAATTGAAAAATGTTATGCATGTTCCAGGTCTGAAGAAAAACTTGGTCTCAGTCGCAATGTTGGAGGACAGAGGCTATGATGTTGTTTTTAGCAGTGGTATAGCCTACCTGCGACATAAAGCAATAGGTCAAGTCAAGAATATAGGGATTCGAGTTAAGAATCTCTACATGTTGCAGGTAGATGGCTGTGGTGCCATGATAGGCAAGGCAGAAACAGTGGTGAGATGGGATGAGGGCAAATTATGGCACAGGAGATTAGGCCATCTTCATCATGGAGCCTTGAAGATCATGGAACAAATATCTACTGGAATTCCAAAGGGAACACTTGCTCAGTCAGATTAGTGCAAGGGGTGCACCCTTGGGAAGTATGTATAGTCCACCTTTCATGAAAAGGAGAACCATGCTTCGGTAATCCTGGAGAGAGTTCACATGGACGTGTGTGGACCATTCTCAATTGCTTCAACAACAAAACAAAGGTATTATGTTATTTTTGTTGATGACTTTTCTCGTAAATGCTGAATATTCTTCATGCAGAAGAATGATCAAACATTCTCAAAGTTCTGTGAGTTTAAATCATTGGTGGAGAAAGAGTCGGGGAAGCAAGTGAAAGATCTAAGGAGCGATAATGGTGGAGAATACATCTCTAACGAATTCAAAGAATTCTGCAGCAGAGAATAAATTCAAAGAGAACTCATAGCACCTCATAACCCACAGTAAAATGGGGTCGTGGAGAGAAAGAATAGAACGATCATGGGTGCAGCACGAGCTATGTTGCATGATCAAGGCCTACCATTGCATTTGTGGGTAGAAGCATGAAATACTATGGTTTATGTGCAGAACCATTTTCCTCATAGAGTACTTTGCATGAGTACACCTGAAGAATCTTTTACTGGTAAGAAACGTGATGTTTCTCATTTTAAAATTTTTGGTTCATCTGTTTATGTGCATGTAAACAAGGATGCTAGGAAGAAGCTGGAACCGACTGCTGAAGTTGGGATATTTGTGGGGTACACAGAAACACCCCATAATTATCGTGTGTATTTTCCAAATAGTAATATGACTGTTATGCGATGGGATATAAAATTCGATGAGGGGAAAGCCATGCGGTTGTCGCTTGAGAGGGAGCTTGACTTGCATGTAGAAGAGGAACTGTTGGTTCCCAAAGATGAGTCTCAAGATGTGGATCAGCCACATGAAGAGGTTCATGGAGTGGAGGAAACCACTCAAGCAGAGCCATCCATTAGAAATGGAAGAAAGCGCACCATGAAAGATGATAGATTGAGACTAGATGTTGCACAGAATATAGGAGCCCCTATTTCACAGCGCAGACAGAGACAGTCTCCTGATCGATTTATTGGATACATGGCTCTTATGAGAAAATGTATTGTGACTGAACCATCTTCCTTTCAGGAAGCAGTGCAAGACCCCACTTGGGTTGATGCTATGGTAGAGGAGTATGATTCCATTGTCAAAAACAGTGTATGGGAAATTGTCCCAAGACCGATTGATAAATCAATGGTAGGTTCGAGATGGATCTACAAGGTAAAGAAAGCTACTGATGGGAGTGTGGAGAAATACAAGGCTAGGTTTTTGGCCCTGGGATTCTCACAGATTGATGGGATATATTATGGTGAGATCTTTGCACCTGTTGCAAGGTACTCTTCCATAAGATCCATCCTTGCACTCTCAGTGCAGATGGGCTGGCACATTCATTAGATGGATGTAAAAACTACGTTCCTCAATGGGATCATTGTGGAAGAAGTGTACATTGAGTAGCCAGAAGGTTTTGAGACCTTTGACAGAGATTCACATGTGTGTAGACTCAAGAGGGCACTGTATGGGCTAAAACAAGCACCCCGTGCTTGGTACACTTGGATAGACAACTATTTCACCAGATTGGGCTTCACCAAAAGTGAAGCAGATGAAAACCTATACCAAATTGTGGTGAAGGGTAAGCTATTAATCATTGTTCTTTATGTTGATGATTTAATACTTACTGGTGATGAACAATTGATAAACTCATGCAAGGAGGACCTTGCAAAGGAGTTTGAGATGAAGGATTTGGGCCTTCTTCATTATTTTATTGGTTTGGAAATATGGCAGCGAGATGGTGAACTTTTTGTGTCTCAAGGAAAGTATACCAGGGAGATACTGGGTAAGTTTCACATGGAGGGCTGCAAACCCGTGGATACTCCTCTTACAGGAAACTGGAGGAAAGAGGATGCTACTTCTAGAGAGGTAGTAGATGCTACTGTCTATCGACAATTAGTAGGTTCGCTAATGTATTTAGTGAACACGAGGCTGAACATTTTCTATGCAGTTAACCAGCTAAGTCAAGCAATGGTTAAACCTACCAAACTCTTTTGGAGGGTGGGTAAGCATGTCTTGAGATATCTCAAGGGCACATATGAGTATGGATTATGGTACAGAAAGATGGATGAGGTGAAGTTGCATGGCTTCACAGATGCAGATTGGGTAGGCAGCCCAACGGACATAACGAGCACATCAGGAGGGATCTTTAGTATCGGATCTATAGATGTTTCTTGGTACAGTAAGAAACAAAGATCCATGGCACTTAGTTCAGCAGAAGCGAAATACATGGCAGTGAGCCAAGCTGCATGTGAGGCTATCTGGATGAGAAAGATCTTGGTTGGTTTGTTTGGTTCTCATTTAGATCTGATAGTGATTTATTGTGATAATCAGAGTTGCATTAAAATCTCGATTAATCCTGTGTTTCATGACAGATCTAAGCATATAGATATCCGGTATCATCATCTCAGAGATTGTGTGCAGCGGAAGATCATGTTGCTTCAATACATTCCTATGGAAGATCAGGATGTGGACATTCTGACGAAGGCGCTCACCAGAAGAAAATTCAAATATCATAGAGACATGATTGGGGTAAAGGATAATCCTTTTCTTGTTGAGAGGGAGTGTTGAAAAGTCAACAAGAAACATGTGTCTAATTTACTTTTCCCTTAATTAAATTAGACAATAAATATTAATCTATTATCTCATTCATAACTAAGTGATTTGGAATTGTAACA
>ML780037.1:971830-1003751 GCA_009831015.1 Picea engelmannii | reverse complement strand
TCTTGTTGAGAGGGAGTGTTGAAAAGTCAACAAGAAACATGTGTCTAATTTACTTTTCCCTTAATTAAATTAGACAATAAATATTAATCTATTATCTCATTCATAACTAAGTGATTTGGAATTGTAACAGAATTACAAGTGTAGTTAAGGGAGTTAAGCTTAGTTGTATTAGTGTGAGTTCAGTGAATTAATTATTCATTAATTCACAATCAGTTAACTCGCATGCAACTGAAGATTCGCCACGGTTAACTACATGCATGTTAGTTCCAATGGACACCAGTTGAGATAATAGGTGAAAGGGACAGTTTGGATATCAGTTGTGATTTGTTCACACATGTAGTGGATATGCTTATGAGCATGTGCAAATGAGGCAATTATAATTCATTCGATTCATTGTGAGAATTTGGATTGCAAAGATTATGCAGAGGAGGCAGGCTGTCTGGACACGGAAATTGGCGCATGTATTTGTTGATTTGTGTATGACAATGTGAGATGATTGTATTGTACTGAGAGCTCTTGGATTAGATTTTTGTATGAGATAGTTTCATGATTCATGATATACATAATATATGATAGTGGGGTTTTTAGCTTTACGCTTTCCCGGTAAAACTTCTATGTTGTGTGTTATTGATATTTCACTTTGTGCATTGTGGTTGTGATCGTGGTTTAAATTGCTTCTGCAAAAGTAACAGTATAAGCGATTATGTATTTAACAATAGTGGAACTTGTTAGATCAGGAGAATCACAGGAATACTCATTTGGGTATCGAAATTTCTATATTAAGGCCATCCCAAAAAAATTCCTTCTTGACCCTATGGTATGTTTTTAAAAATCCCGAGTGCCCTCCTACTGGAGAGGTGTGCAATTCCAATAGTACCTTTTGTTTTAGTTGGGAGTTCTTACATAAATATAAGTGATCTTTGTACCATAGTGAATCATTTTTCCATGTAAATGTATCTGATGCACTAGAATCTTTCTGCAACATTTGAATGAGAGTCCACACTTTTTTGTCATTCTTCCATTCATCCCTTGCTTCTATTATCCAATCAGGTTAGATGACCGAGATAGCACATAGAAAGGCCTCAACATATTCATCCTTTCTTGAGAGTGCATCTGCCACCACATTTTAATTCCCTTATTTATAGACGATTTCAAAATCATAACCCAATATCTTGGTCACCCATTTTTATTTTTGTTCTGAAGATAGTCTTTGTTCCAAGAAGTATTTAAGACTATCATGATCTGTTTTGACCTTGAAGTGCCTACCTATTATATAAGGGTGCCATTTCTTCAATGCATGTAGTATTGCCATCATTTCCTTCTCATAAATGGGTTTGTGTAAGTCCTTTACCTTGAGTGGTCGACTTTAAAAATCCAGGGGCCTTCCTTCTTGCATTAGGACATCACCAATTCCATTTCCCGAGGCATCACATTCCACAATAAAGGTTTTTGTGAAGTCTGGAGTGGTCAAGACATGAGATTTTCAAATCACCTCTTTAAGTTGTTCAAAATCTTTAGTTGCCTCTAAAGTCCATGAAAATGCATCCTTCTTAGTTAGTGTCGTTAAATTTGCTACTATTCTTCCATAGTGCCAAATAAACTTGCAGTAGTAACCTGTCAAACCCAAAAATCCTCTAAGATTCTTCAATGTTTTGGGAATCGACCAGTCCATCATGGCCTTAATCTTGTTAGGGTCTACCTTGACACCTTCATGAGATACAATATGACCCAAATACTCTATGTCATTCACTTGAAGGAAGCATTTGGATGGTTTGGCATATAGTTGTTTCTACTTTAGTATTTGTAGCACCTTGTCAACATGTCGCACATGATCCTCCCAATATTTGCTATAGATTAGTATATCATCAAAAAATACTAACAAAAAATTTCAAAGGAAGGGCTTGAAAATAAAATTCATCAACCCTTGGAATGTGGAAGGTGCATTTGTAAGGCCAAAAGGCATGACCAAAAATTCATAATGGCCTTCATGAGTTTGAAATGTTGTTTTGGGGATATCTTCTTCCTTCATTCTAATATGATGATACCCTGAACGAAGATCTAACTTTATGAAATAGATTGCTCCATGTTGTTCATCTAACAATTCATCAATGACGGGAATGGGAAACTTATCTTTAATAGTGATCTTGTTGAGCTCTCTACAATCTGGAAACATACTCCATGAACCATATTTCTTGAATACCATTACCACTGGTGCAGAGTAAAAACTTTGGCTAGGTCTAATAATGTCAACCTCTAACATTTCTTCAACCATGTTCTCAATTTCACTCTTCTGGGCATAAGGGTATCTGTATGGCCTAATGTTAGGAGGAACACTCCCAAGAATTAGGTGAATATCATGATCATGATTTCGAGTGGGTGGAAGACCTTTGGGAATATCTTCAAATAATTTGGAATGCTTATCAATGATCCCTCGCAGATATAGGGGAATAGATGGCTTAGATGTTTGAACATCTAGTGAGCATAGTTGTGAAATTACACCTTGATGCCCCTTTTTCAATAATTTTGTCATTCCATTGGAGCTTATCAACTTACTGAGTTTCCTTGTGATACCTCTTAACTCGATTTATTTTCCTTCCAAAGAAAATTTCACGAAAAGTTCTTGAAAATTAAAAGCCACTGTTGCTAATGATTGTAACCATTGGATTCCTATCATGATATTAGCACCACCCATGGGTATATCAATCATTGGACTATTCATTACATATTCCCCCATAGTAAGATTGATCTTATTGCATTTTCCTAAGAAATTGATAGTTCCTCCATATGCAATCATTGCTTGAAACTCTGGTGCTGGATATACAAAGAAATTGAGAGCTTTGGCTAATTTATAGTGAATGAAATTATGAGTACTACCAAAATCAATTAGGACTATTACCTTTTTCTCTTTGATATATCCTTCGATCTTGAGGGTTTGAGGAGTTCTAATTCTAGCCAATGCATTACACGATATCATGGGTGTCAACTCTTCAGAAGAAATCGCGTCTACCTTTTCATCTTGAGATGGTTCTTGTTCTTGTTCTTGTTGTTCTTCTTCTTCTTCTTCACAATCTATGTATAATAATTTCTTCTCACCACACTTATGTCCCTTACTGTACTTGTTGTCACAATTAAAGCATAAACCTTTTTCTTTCCTTCCCTCCAATTGTTGAGGTGTCAATCTGGTAGGTTGAGGTGTTTTAGAAGAAGGAACATTATTCTCTCGATAGATGTTAGGAGTGATCCTTCTAGTAGCCATAGCCATATTTTTACTTTCAACATTTCTTTCCACCCTAAATGAATTCTCCAATGATTTGGGTTCCCAAAGATGAACCTCATGTTGAATGTTACCCCTTAAAGTTCCTATGAATACATCAATCAAGTGCTCATCTGGAATATCTGTTACCTTTATATTCAATATTTGGAAGTTCTCAATGTGCTCTGTAACTGAACCCTTTTGCTTGATATTTATCAATTGGATAAAGAAGGTATTGCTCCTTGTATCCTCATAGTGTGATATCATTTCTTCCCTAAAAATTGTTCAAGTGACGAGTGATTTGCGAGAAAAAATCCATGGATACCACACAAATTGATTTGGTTCTAAATATAAATAAGCAATGTGTACCTTTTGGGTATGTGGCACATTATGTAGATCAAATAATTGCTCTATCTGAAGTATCCATGTGATTGGGTCTTTTCCATAAAACTTCCTCATATCAATCTTAGGAAACTGGTTGGTATTCAACCCAAAGTTAGAGTTTCTACATTATTGATTCATCTTCCTTATGTCCTCATCATGAATTTCATGGGATACATTTTCACTTTCAGGTGTCCTCTCTATTAGGAAATTTTTCAATCCTTCCATGATCTCCCCTTTTAAACCATGCATCTTAGTATCCAACTTAGCTTCCACTGAATCCATCATCTCTTGTAGTTCATCTTTGGTTACTGTCTTCTTTTGTAAATAATTTATGTCCATACGTATTTCTTCACCTTCATCAAGAGTCCAAGTAGGATTGTCTAGAGGCTTATTTGGTGTAGAATTTCCCTTTTTTGGTGGCATGTTGAACAAGTATCACTTTAAACCTTGATTTTGAGGTGGTTCTGCTAGACAATATTCCTTTTATTTTATATCCAAAATTTCGTCCCTTCTGGGTATGAAATTTTCTTTTTTGTAGTTCTCTGATATTTCTTCTCTTCAATGCCATAGTGTTGTTGGGAAAATCTCCCTACGGACTAGAAAATAGAGTTTAGAATTTGCATGCAGATATGACCGAATAGAAATTACTTTCTAGCTTCATCCTTAGATTTAAATCCCCTTTTCTTAGTAAATGCATGGAAAGATCAACCTACCTCATTCCTGGCGTTTGATGTCGATCCTTTGTTGTGCTTGATTACTTGTTCGCAATACTCCTTCCAAAGATGACCTGCATTCAAGAGAAGCAACAACTATGCATGCATGCTACCTCTATACTAACGGGTTAGAAATCCAAACATATACTGATCAAACTATAAATAGTTCATGAATTGGGACGGGAAAAGTATTTTCTTTATTACTTTGAATGAGTCAACTTACAAAAATTGAGACCAGCCACTGCTCCTTGAACCTGATACTGGGCTCCTCTTCTTCTGTCCTCCAATTGTTTTGCTTTGAATCTCCTTTGGCGTAAGGAAAGGCTAAAGGGTTGGGACAATGGGAATACGTAAATGGGCAGAGTTTCTTTGCTATATTTTTCCTTCTTCCAAATGGGACCCCTACCCCTTCTTTTATAGGCTAGAAGGAGCTAGATATTTGGACGAACCCTCGGCCATGCATGGCCAGGAGTTTCAGTTAACTCACCCATAGCTTTTTGTTCCGTCGGCAACTTTCCTTTTTCCGTGCTTCTGAAGGTCCACGTGGGCTGTAGTGGGCATGCTAGCATGGACACTGTACATCCACGCGGGCTGTAGTGGGCTAGCTAGCATGGACTTTTAAAAATGGAGTTTTTAGAAGAGTTGTTCAGTAGTTTTTGGCAAAGAAGGGCTATGAGATGGCCTGATGCTAGGTAAGCATGTATAGTGCAATTTAGGGTTATAACAGATGCCCCCTAATGTGTGAGGGCATAAGAGCATCTGATGGCCAAAATACATTACCAATCTTTACTGATGTATCGAACGATTGAGCCCAAGGATCAGGAACCGGGAGGTGTCGTCTGCAAAATAACAAATGTCTCACCGAGGTGGGCATACCCATGCTCGAGATAAAATAGAATCATGGCTACCAATCAAATACATTGTATATTCATGTCAAATAACTATAAAGAGTAGCCTCGAACAATACACAGTGGAGCTACATCTCGAAATCAGAAAGATATACATATAGAGTATCCATCTTCCAGAAGTTGATTCGGCTTGATGGCTGGAGATGAGATCTTCAGAGCTCGAGCAACAACTTCAAAATCTTCAAAACTCGGGTAGGAGTTTAATATGAGTGTACGAATGCACTACCCATAGGTCTTTGATGGCCTGTCGGTCATGGACTTGATAATCTTGATGATCAAATTGAAGGCTTCAGTGATTTCGAACAAGGACTTGATTGGATGTTTAGGATGGCCGGGTATGAGGACAAGAGACATATTGCAGAGGGGCCAACTCAGGCTTGGTGACAAACTTCCCTTGGACAATAGCACGACAAATGATGAGACTCGGGCAACATGTATGTTAATCATAAGTCTATGAAGCATGAGGCAATGCAAACTCTCCATATGTTTGGAAGGATAACCAAACGGTGGAGGACACAACTCTATATAGCAAGAAAAGCTTCCTAAGGACCAATTTAATGAGTGTGAAAGAATAAGGTCACTCGACGATCTTTTCAATTTTAGGGAGTCTGAAAAGAGCTTAACTATGGACTTCGTGGAGGTTCCTTTTTTGTAAGTTTAGTCCCTCAGGCCCGAAAAAGGGATAAAATTATACTTGAGAGTACTCTTCTAAAGAACGGAAGTTCCATAGAGTATACCTTTGTTCGTATAGTTGACCGTCTGGACCAAAAAAGGGGTAAACTACCACTGGATAGACGTGACTTCAAATTTCAGTTTAACAAGAGTGAAAGGCCACAAGATCGCTCGACAATATTTTCATGTTTAGAGGGTCTAAAAAGGGTTTAAAAGAAGACCCGTTTAAGGAACATTCTTCTGGACCAATTGAACAAGTGTGAAGAAACAAGGTCACTCGACAATCTTTTTATCTTTAAGGAGTCTGAAAAGGGCTTAAAGAAGACTCCATAATGGTTACTTTTCTCAGTTAATCCAGACGAGATCGAAAAGCATAAATGCAGTCTCGCCAGATGTTGCTTTTGGATCTCAAAGCAAGCTTGAAAAACAACAAAGGTATCTCATGATCGACACTTTGCGGGTCGATGTTGGGTATCTCCTCGTAAGACCAGGCAAAAACGTCGCGGAATTCTTTAAAAAGATCTGTATAGAGTTGAATCTCTTTGGGGGAGCAGTCAGCTCCGATGAAAACATTCTCCATGACGCCAGGGTTTCGGGAGATATTGATCGGTATAGTTTCAGCAATAGTTGCCATATTTCTCTCAGCATAAATTTCATGTGTAGCTAAGAGATTAATAGGACAAGGCCAATCTCCCATCATAGTCACGATGAATTCTCCTACTTTGATTCAGCTTAACTCTGGGAGGAAATATGATCTGTGATGAAGATCCTCCCAAGGTTTGTCTAGACCAGTCATTGCTTCGATTACTGTTTCGTCAGAGGGCAAGACTAAGTCTAACGAATCGGTGTTAGCGAGAGAACCATGAGCCTAAATAGGCTCTAGAAGTGGATCTAACTCTTGTGCAGGAGTTGGATCAATGTTAGCTGAAGCTTGCTGGACTAAAGAGTACGCTACTTCAGCGACAGACAAGGGCATGGACATACCCGGGTGCCCTGCCTCATCCATCGTGGCTGATGGGGAAGGAAGTATCCACAGATCATCGAAGTAAGTCATGCAAAACGATGAAACTTGAAAAATCTCAACCTTATGGTGATTAGATATAAATTTGATATCGCCCTAAGGAGGTCGGTAATCAAAGGTACCCAGCAAGGATGGGAACAAACCAACTCCTACATTGACGACACCTGGTTGAGGATTATCAATCATGGGGACCGTGGATGCCCCCAAAGCTGGGTCAGGTCTGGAGAAAGACAATTGATCGATGGTCACTATCCAGCCCTCATGTGGAAACAAAAAGACCCAGAAAACTGTAGCAACCACAGCTTTCATAGCATAAGTACAACTTCGTACTAACAAGAGGTTATAGTCGAGGGGAGCCTCGACTACCTCTACTTTGACACACATGGTCTTCCCTTCTAACTGCATGGGGAAAGAAGGGATGATGTCATGTGGTCGGAATGAATGATCATTGAAAGCAGTGAGTAGAGTAGGTGATGGAGGCAAAAGGGGCTGGCCAATGGCCTTCCAACATGCCAATGACATAACACATGTCGAGGCGCCCTCGTCGACCATCGTGCAGAAGATATTCCAAGTAAAATTTTTTGTGGGGTAAGCCACTACTATCTAAAATGCTACGTGGTAAGGTAGACGAGGTTTTAAGTCGGTTGTATCTAACATGATGGTACCTAGATTACAAGTCTCAGTAGAGCCCAAAGCGGTTAACAAGGATTTTCTCTGAGCAGGGCAGCTTTGGAGGACTTCCAAAGTAGACATCGCACAAGGGGTTTGTGATAAATCCTCCACCACAGAGTAGTTCTGGGCAGCCCTTGCATTTGGGTTATGAGAAGCTTTTTTAAATGCACCTTTTGGAATGCGTGTCATTGTTTATCCCAACGTCTTCTCAATCTGTAGAGGAAGATATGGGAGATCAACTTCTTTACCCTTCTTAGAAGTGCTTGGTTTACTATAATCATGCGCTCTAGTTGATATGAAAGCATCACCCCTAACCATATATACGTTCATGGATGTGGGGTTGTTAAGAGGTGGGCAGTTTTCTTGGCTGCCCCCTTCTGTACTTGTAGAGGCTTGAGTTAGATTTTTCCCATGTTGAAATGGATTAGTCAACACTGCCTGTTGTTGCTGCATGACAAATTTTTGGGCCTCTACAAGTCAAGGACATAGATGGGTCAAGTGGTCTTCTGCGCACAAGTTGCATGGATACCTCACCTTCCATTTTTCAGTGTTGTCCCCGCCGGCATTATCAGTGGGTTTTTTATCCCCCTTACCCTTCTTTCGTTGTTTTTTCTTCCCTTCAGGCTGTTGGGTGGCCTTTGGGTTAGTCGACTGCACAGTGTGTACTTCCAACATTTTGGTAGGGGGAGTAGCCAAAGCAGTAGTTTGGATGGCCACTGTGTGTTGTATGGATAACTTCTACAACTTCTTTGTCAATTGCTCAGCGAGCTTGGTTTGTGCTGAACTGACAATACCATCGACATGTGGTCCAGCTCTTTATCTAGTTTTATCCAGTATTGAACGTGGCGCATCTGGAAAGATGTTGTATAATAAACTGGACTGAGAATAGATGAGCTCAAACTGTTGAGCCCTCATGATGGCATATTCTTTGGAAAAAAATCCTAACATCACAACGTCTTTGGATAGCTACGGGACCAAAGACTTAAGGAACCACTCAAGCAAGAATGCTGGTGGGGCTAGTACCTTGATTAAACTCTTCTGGTGTCTCCATTCTTGGATGTGATCAGAGATATGGTCTGTTGTTGTCTGTTCAAAATTAGCGAGAAGCTCTGTGCCAATGTTGTATCTCATAGGTAACTGGAAATGGTTAAGGAAATCCATCGCTAGTTCGCCAAAAGAAGAGTATCTTAAGCGATCAAGCTCAATGTACCATTTCGTGGAACTCCCAATGAGAGTACGTTGAAACAATCACAACTGTACGGAGTCATATTTCAATGAGTTAGATGAGCACCAAAGATGGAAGGTAGTCACATGATCTCCTGGATCTTCGTTAGGCTTCGCTTTGAACTTTGGAATGTCCGAAGGAAACTTCGTTGGCATAGGAGGCCAACGCAGATTGTGACAAATAGGGTCATTCAACAACCTTGTCAAATATGGCAAGTGTAAAGTCGCCAGGAACAGTAGTTTGGGTTGCTGCTGATAACCTGGGAAAAAGGGACCTAAAGTTTGACTGGCACCAGGTTGCTAGGAAAAGTTTGATTGCTGGCCCAGATTCTGGTAGAAACCATGGCCCAGGTCAGCATAAGGATTTTGCACATGTGGAGACATCATCGGCTGATTTCCCAAATAGGACATAGATTGTTGGGCATGCATTATATTTGAAGGACCTTGAGAGGGATTACCCCATGCCGGTCCCGTGGGTATAGGCATAGTAGTTTGTCTGGGGTTCCATTGATTGTGGAAAGAATTACCCCAGATTGGCATTGCGGAGAAGGGAACGGATCCCTGCCCTGAATTCCAAGGCCCTACTAGGTTTGCCCCATGTGCAGGAATAGTACCCTGCATAGCAGTAGATTGTCCAAAAATGGGGTTTCCCCCAGTGGGGAAAGCGGCGGATGAGAAGGTGTTGTTACCAAACGTTCCATTCAAAGAAAATGGTGTTGAACCTACCAGCATACTATGTGAAGGTGGTCCTTGACTCCCCGCTCAAAATAAACTATTGTGTGTAGGTTGCTCGACAGATTGTTGATGCGAGCCACCGAGTGAAGGGGACAAAGGAGGGATATGACCTCCTCCATAAGGGAAAGCATTAAAGGAAGCAGGAGTGCCCCCTATGTGACCTTGTAGAGGAGCACTAGAGATCCCTGCCTCTAGACCTAAAGTCTGTAAAGTGGAGTAGGAAAGTATAGGACTTGTACCTGAACTAGGCATCCCGTATGAGAACAGAGGGCCTGTCGCACTAGGTGTGAAAGGGGTTGTGGTTGCCGCCAAAGATGGGTTCGGTCCACTTTGAAAAGTAGTTGCGGTCAAGACCATGGTGGCTCAGACTGGCAACAGTGGGTTAGGAGATAACAGTTCTCCTGTGGTGACAACTGTGGTGGGAATTGAAGAATTCCCAGAAGGAGTAACAACATTTGTTTCCATTGTTATGTGCGACACTGTCTGGCGCTCGTAAAATTGAATTGGTATAATGAAAGGTGCCAAGAAATAAATGGTTGGGGTTTCAACCCAGCCAAGAGCAGTTGCTTCAAGGTCCAAAATGGTCGATTCCTCCAGGGTTTTTTCGAGAACAATGGTTTGTAACCCGGTCGCTTCAAAAGACTCTTGTTGGTCTAGCTTTCACCTTAATGGTGGCGGGGGTGGCTCCAGTGTAATCAGAGGCAGGCCAAGAAGCCTTCGTGACTGGTGGGGCTCGGGATCCTCCAATGTATGAGAATATCCAAGACACTCTAAGGTAGTCTAAACATTCAAAAGTAGCACACGCTAAAAAAATTCCCTAAGAGATAAGACAAGCGAACACTAAATTAATTGAAAGAGCAGTTACAACAACCAACACTAGAACAACTTACTGGTGTAAGTGCAACTCGAACACGGAAGCACCCTTTGGGTATACTCTACAAAGTGTGGCCCAATGTCTATCCTAGGTACCACAGTATACCCCTGCAGTCAACTGTGTATGTCCCTAAAAAGATTGGCAACTAGGTTGTCAGTGCGCGAACAGTCACCAGGCGGGTACAGTCGAAAGTCGGGTAGACCACAATGAGCAGGGTATCGATCCCCAAACCTGTCAAGGGTATCGAGAGAAAATGTTCTATATGACAACTAAGGACCTCAAATGAATTCGAGACCCACGAAGCCCCGTGGCAAATGCAAACGACGTAATCCAAAAACAAGCCCTCTATATGTGTTCTCCACTACGATTGGTCCAACTTTGGAGGGGTTATCTCCACTACCTTTCCGCACGTGACCTCGTTTTTATCCACTATGTTAGAGGGGGGTTCCAGATAAATTTCACGACAATGGACTTAGACACTCCCTATCTCAGACTCCAATGTTTGATTTAAAATGGCCTTGAAGAGTTTCCTCTCCAACCTAATCCAAGGCCCTAGTCCTGAACTAGTTTGTGAACCCTATAAACATAAAAGTCTAGTAGATTTTAAATTTAGTGTTGTTTTTATGGATTTGTCTTACGTCAAAGGGTATGAGGGTGAAACTGATGATGTGTAATAGACGAAAGCAAAAATGAATAAAAAAGATGGAAACAAAATTTTTATTGAATGCAAAATTTCAACAACTATTCAAAAGAAATATTTTTAATTTTTCTAAGATTTTGGACAACAAACTCAAAGGAATTTCACTCGACTACGAGCTACTTATGATCTAAGTGAACTGCCAAAACTTATGAAATAAAAGACTTTTCCCTAGCTAATGATGCAGAAACACACTCTTCAACCAAATAAGAAAATGAAAAGAGATTTTATTTTATTTTATTTAAATGCTAGTAAAGCAAGAAAGGGAAAATACCGACAAGCAAAAAACAAAGAAAAACAATTCTGGCCTAAATCACAGATCGCAAAGAATCAGGTCAAAAATCACACACTAGCAATTTTAAAAACAATGACTCTCACACTTGTCTAAAAACCTTAATTTTTTTTTATTTTTATTTTTTTTTTATGACAAATTTTTAATTGAGAAAAAGCAGGCTAAGAGTAAGATTAATCCTAAGCTACTAACTGCTCACAATGAGATTCAAATACCTAAAAGGAGTAATTCCTATCAAGGGAAAGGATGACTGCCTTACCCTCAACAAAAAGTATCCTGCACAGGCACACGATTGTTACTCAAACAACACGCGTGCGAATGTGCGCTGAATAGATACAAAGGGCATGTACACACGGGCTGACCTTGTATAGGCCGCGTGTATATCTAAATTCTGAGAAAAAATGAAAACAGACAGACCAAACCAGGAAGAGACCACTGATATTGATAACTAGGATCCCTTGAAGGTTTGGACACTCTTTCTAACAGAAAAACAAATAATGCAAGGAAAAATGATAAGGAAAAAACAATATGAGTTAGACCTGCTAGAAAATAAGACTTCGGACAGAATTCCAAAAAACCCCCTGAGAATGTGTGATTTTGACAAGGAAGAGGGTGGCTACCTCTGAGGTTCTCTGAACTCTACATGCTACTGCTACCTCTATAGCTAGCATTCACACACGGGCTGTAAGAGGGTAGGGCGCGGGTACACGTGTGCAAACCTTGTGCAGGCCGCGTGTACCTCTGTGGGTCCCGAAAAACACAGTCAAGAAAAAGTCAGGGAAAGATGGTATGGAAAACCAGACTCCCTGCTAGCTCAGACCTTATAGAAATGAAAAGAAAAGATAGGCAAGAAAAACTAGTCTTTAAACTACCCAAAAACTAAATAAAATTCCAGGAACCCTAGAGAATCTTCCCCAGTATGGTCGCTAATTCCGTTGTTGGGAAAATCTCCCTATGGACTAGCAAATAGAGTTTAGAATTTGCATGCAGATATGACCGAATAGAAATTACTTTCTAGCTTCATCCCTAGATTTAAATCCCCTTTTCTTAGTAAATGCATGGAAAGATCAACCTACCTCATTCCCGGTGTTTGATGTCAATCCTCCATTGTGCTTGATTACTTGTTCGCAATACTCCTTCCAAAGATGACCTGCATTCAAGACAAGAAACAACTATGCATGCATGCTACTTCTATACTAATGGGTTAGAAATCCAAACATATACTAATCAAACTATAAACAGTTCATGAATTGGGATGGGAAAATCATTTTCTTTATTACTTTGGATGAGTCAACTTACAAAAATTGAGACTGGCCACCGCTCCTTGAACCTGATCCTGGGCTCCTCTTCTTCTGTCCTTCAACTACTTTGCTTTGAATCTCCTTTGGCATAAGGAAAAGCTTTAGGGTTGGGACAATGGGAATATGTAAATGGGCAGAGTTTCTTTGATATATTTTTTCTTCTTCCAAATGGGACCCCTACCCCTTCTTTTATAGGATAGAAGGAGCTAGGTATTTGGACAAACCCTCGGCCATGCATGGCCGGGAGTTTCAGTTATCTCACCCATAGCTTTTTGTTTCGTCGACAACTTTCCTTTTTTCGTGCTTCTGAAGGTCCACATGGGCTATATTGGGCCTACTAGCGTGGACACTGTAGATCCACGTGGGCTATAGTGGGCCAGGTAGCATGGACTTTTAAAAATGGAATTTTTAGAAGAGTTGTTCAGTAGTTTTAGGCAAACAAGGGCTATGAGATTTCCTGATGCCAAGTAAGCATGTCTGGTGCAATTTAGGGTTATAACACATAGGTCTGATCAAAATTGGATGTGCCAAGTGGACTTTACGGTAACTTCCCCGCAACTTGCTGATTTTTGGTCTTTCCAGGAGATCTCACTTGTATAGCATGCCCCACACAAAATGATTGATATGAAATTCTGAAACTCGTACCAAATATACTACGGACTATCCACTATCCAATGCAACTAGTCTCACTCAAATTGGATACTCCAGGAAGAAGTTATGATTATTTTACCCGAAACACCTGCTTGAGACTAGTCAATAGGACTAGTTAGATACCCTATCTTCCACAGGGTGTATATACAAATTTAAGATAATATAGAAGCTAAACGTTTTACCAAATATACCTTACTAATTTTTGTGAATAGCCTCTGGAGTTTAGGGTCTGAAACATTACATAAACAATTTTATAGAGAAAATTCCACAATGACTCAATTCAGGATGATTCCAAAACCCTATCTTACACAAGCTGTATCTTCAAAAGTATAAGCCCTCAAGAGCTGAAATGTTAACCCAACTTACCTTGATCTATGTACTAAATTTCCTCCAAGTTTTTCCTTATGAAATGTTGTAGAAAACAATTTATTGCGAACATGACAAGGTGTCTCAGATGTAGTAGAAAAACCCCAAGACCTTGAGCTCTGATACCATATGTTAATAACCAAATATCAATATAGCATAGAAAAACCTTAGAATAAGTACTCAACGCCCTAAAAAGGAGATAATTTTAGGTAATAAGCCTCTTCGAGGGGGAAATCTCCTTATACCCCACATAAATGTCCAAATAAAAGATGATTCTAAATGAAAATGTCTCCTTGGTATATATAGGAGACAAGGAGGTACAATTACAACTAATGGACTAAAGATGACATAAATAAATTAACATTACTAATGTAATATGCCCCAATTAAGGGGTAATGAGCCATATTTAAGGCTTAACACGTCCTATGAAAGAGAAACAAAGGTTAAGTCACAACCGTTGGATCTCATTGGAGAGAAATTGACAATGGGGAGGCATTGTGGGGATCAGGAAGATAATTAAATTTTCTTCAATTTGTGAGCCCGCAATCACTCAGGATCATTGATATTGATAGATCAACAGATCAATGGTGGATATCAATCCCACTATGGACAAGCATCTTCTCTTTGCGGAGATCAGAAGGAAATTAAAGAGTGAGCGAGTTGAGTCTATGCAATCAATCATGGTCGTTGATATTAAAGAAGGGGACATGTGTCAAGTGATCTCGTACTCCAGTAGGAAGAAAGAATAATATAAGTGAGAAAAGGACTCCCAAAGCCCAAATCCCTGAAGAGATGGAGTAGATACTGATCGTTGATCGAAGTGGACACATGGCAGGAGATCCTGCACTCTGGCGGATAACCACTTTGGAAGAAGACAGTTTGTGTTGGGTCGAGAAATCCCAAAGGCCTGAAGGCCAGAGTACATATTGACCGTTGATCCCAAAAAACACACAATAGTAGATATCACAACGGTTCGAAGGATCGACACTCTTGGAGAAAGTGAAGGAGGATATTTTGAAACTCCTGAAGCCCAAAGAGACAAATAAAATCACAGTCGTTGATCTATGAGAGACACACATCGACAGATCGTTGAATTTGGGTGAAAGAACTCCGGGAGAAAGTGAAGGAAGAGAGTTTGAAACTCCCGAAGCCTGAAGAGCCAAAGTGATTCATAGTTGTCGGTCTGTGGGAGGATACGCGTCGACAGATCGTGAACTTTGGGTGAAATCATTCTGGGAGGAAGAAAGTGGGTGAAGTTGAGACTTCCAAAGGCTAAAGTCTCGAAGTGGACTAGAACTATTGATTTGAGGTGGACACATGGCTCCTAATATAGAAATTCAAGCACAGAGTACTCCGGGGAAAATCAGAGGTAGAAAGTGTCGAACTCCCAAAGCACGGAGTCCTGAAGTGGATCTTGATCATTGATCATGAATGACGATGAGGACCATTGATATGGTCTTGGCTGAAGTTTCCAAAGTTGTGAAGCACCCAGGAAGGTAACCCCTGGGTCACATCCCAAGGTCATAGGCGAGGAAGGAGCTAGCTCCTGTTAGTGTGAGATTGGAATAGGGATCTCAAGAAGTAGGACCCGCCGATAGTCATCGATCAGTGAACGGAAAATTGATGGTGGGGGAGCATTGTAGGGAGAGGAGGAAATTAGCAGACGTGCTAGTTTGCAGCCCGCTATTTTCCAGCGGTGTTGATCTCGTCGGGATAAGGGATCAATGAACATGATTTAAAGAATATTTGGGTGAACACCTTTCAGATCGCGGGGACAGAGCTCTCCAATAAAGAGTGATCAACCCGCAATTACTGTTGACCGTCAATCTCAACCCTCGATCGATTTTCAACCACATGATCTATGATATAGTAATTTCTAACACAGAAAGCGCCAAAAAGGATTTGTCCATGGTTTCGAGCCGTGATCACTTGGGGAAGTGGTTTGAAGGGAGTGCCTGTGTAGAATTAAACTTTTTATCAGCAAAGGGATAACATGGAATTGTTATATGGTGTATATTGATACATATATGTTCTTCATGAATTGAGAAGAGAAAGGGCCTATAACATGGTTTGGAAAATTTTGTTTATCATATGCATAATTCTAACAAAATGGTCACTTGCACATTTTGCAGAATTAAGAGATTAAACATATCAGCTTGGAATGAAGATTCAAGAGACGGGAGAAGGTGAGGAAGCCTCCATCCATGAAAGAGAGGTCGAAGGCCAGAATACCAGAGTTGGTAATGCAAAGACAGAGTCCAATGGATGCAAGGTAAGAGGAGAGAAGGAAACATCAATAAACACTGTAAGAAGCCTGAAAATAGAAGTGTAGAGATACAAAGAAGACAATGAGAGACTTATGAGAGAGAAAAGTTAGATAAATGCTCGAGTGTTGCAGAGCTTAAATCAATTGCAGAGGAAAATGAAGAAGGGATCAAACTCAAAACAAGAGGAAGAAGGAAGGTTTCGTGAAAGAAGAGAGGATCATGGAAGAGCTGGTTATTTGAGAATTGCCAACATAACTCATAGACACCACTTAACTCCTTACTCAGAAAAAAAATTTATGCATCGGAAGATCCCATAAGAATTCTAGAGGTGTCTCCTGTTAGGCACCAGAGAAGGAGACAGGAAGTGAAAAATTTGCAAGGAGATTTGAGGAAGCTTAAGCCACCCTCCTTTGATGGTGAAAAAGAAAAGGAATATGACATCGAAGCATGGTTTCTTGGACTCAGGAGGTATTTTCAATTTCATAACTATTCATCAAACCTAGAAGCTAGGATTTCCACCTACCATTTACACAGGAAATATGCAATGTGGTGGGATCAACTGAATCAAGTTGAAAATATTAATGAGAGTAGGATCACTTGGAAGAAGTTCAAGAAGTACTTCCAGAAGGAGTACCTCTCAGAGAATTTATATGACAAGAAAATGCAGGAGTTCTTTGAACTCAGGATGGGAAGCATGACTATGACAGAATATGAGAAGAAGTTCCTGGAATTGTTAAAGTATGTCAATTTCATTGATGATGAGAAGGTGAAAATACAAATATTTCTAAGTGGACTGCTAGACTTTTATAAAGAAAATATTAGGTATGATGAGCCCAAGTGTAACACCCTGTTTCCCCCAGTCTGTAAAAATAACTATACTGGCCAAGAACTGTGGCAAACTTAGAAATGTGAATGCATGATGTGAATGGACCTTATGAAAAAGGTCGATGAATGTAAATAATATTATGAATATATATATTGCAGGACTGCTGAGAGGGGATATGCTGAAAAAAGAGACCACGATGGCTGAAGAAAGGTCGTGGAAGGCACCTGGAATGGTGGCATTAACTTCCATCGAAACTGATACCATATTTGGACTTCACTAGACTGGAGAACCAAGAGTGGCTCGTTGGCCCCGAATTAAATGACTCGTCAGGATTGGTAGGTAAAGGGATCCTCATGAGTAATGAGGGATGGGGGTGAACTACCCATCCGTAGAGTCCTTAGACCTAACCACTGCAAGGAAAATCATGCCACATGCAACCTCACCGAAGATAGAAAATTAAGGAAGTGTGGATGATCAAGGGCAGACGTGAGGGAAGGAAGAAGAACTATGGAAAATACAGAGTGAGTGATAGCAGAGAATAAGGAGAGTAACCTTCGTTCTCAGTCACTGGCAAATAGAGATGCAATCTTGTAGCATCGTGGTATTAGCTCAGAGGTGGCTAGTGGTAAATCCGTTGGGAGTCGTTGAGCCTACGGTTGGGTGGAAACGAGCACCCCTCTGAGCAGTTGCAATCACATTTGGTGTTATTTCTTATCAGTGTTTTACATCTTGCATCTTGAAACTTATATGCTGACATGTATGCTCATAGTCTGTGTAGTTTAGGAATGGTTTGCAGTATAAGACTGTCTGTGTGGTATTTTGATCAGAAATGGTGGTTGCATGCTTTTGTTGGAAGGACCACGTATGGATTACATTTATAGATAGATTTTTTTATATATATATATGCATATTGAATTAATTTAGTCTTCGAGTCTGTTCTCAGGAAATCTATACCCTTATTCGTCTCAGGTAATACCCAGAATAGATCTCTCCACAGAGATATCCTTCTTGGAAAGCTTATCAAGAAACTAGAAAAGGATTCGAAGGCGCAAGTCTTAGTAACCCTTTACGAGGAAGAATGATCCTCTTGAAATCCCGAAATAGCAATGTAGGGATAGGTATAGATCGACAGACGAGATCCCATTGGAAGATCTGCGGTCATTCACAATTGTTAGGTTGGAGGAAGAAATGAGGGAATTACATTCCTTAACCCTTTTCCTTTATCTTCATGAGTAGCGAAGAAATTGGTACCGTAGATCCCCAAGGTCCGTAAGAGTATCTGGAGCGTTGGCTTTTCCATGTCTGGGGAGCAGTGGGAGAGTGCACAACCTGGGACCGATCTAAACCTTTAGATCATAGTTAGAAAACCTAATAGCCATTGGATCTGGCAGGAGATGCATGAGGGTTAAGCCCTCATGAACAGGGGTGAAAGTCCCGAGAAGGAGTTCGTATCGGGATTTTGGCATTCGGGAGTTTGAAAGTCTGGAGGACGAGAGTCCAGGCACTTAACTTCAGAAATCCTGAAATAGTGAAAGGGGATTTGAGCCGTCCATCTGAAGGAGGAAGCGTGTCGCAGAATCATCTGTTTCATAGATTCGGGCACCGGGACTCATAGAGGCAAGCGCCTAGACCTTGTGAGCGATGAAGTCGTGAAAGAATCTGAGCCGTCCATTGGAGGTAAGATATGTGTCACGAAATCACCCATATTGGGGATTCAGACATCGAAAGTCATAGAGGGAAGTATTTCGACTTCGTGGGTGGAGAAGTCATGAGAGAATCATAGCCATCCATATGAGGAGGACAGATAGCACCTTGTCATGTGCATAGACCCTGTAGGAATCATAGAGGTCAAGGAAATCTTTCATGATTTTAGAGAAGAGAAGCTCGGGAGGGATAGTGCCATTTTGTGCACAGAGACTTAGCTACAAAGGTCACATAAGAGAAGAAAAGGGCGAGACATTTGATACTTAATAAATATTCCAAGGAGAAGGAAGAGAAGAGCATGCTCAAGGAGGAGCTACAACTACCATTAGATCAGTTGGAGCGAAATAGATCTGGGTCATCAAATATGTATGTCCAGACGTGCGCAGAAGAGAGAAGAAACGGACGACAGAGAGACTTCGTGGAGAAGTGCCAAAATGTCATGGGCCGTTGGATTGCACTGAGTTGCGAAGGAGTTAAGTTGTAGAAGCAGCCATGGGAGAAGCTGTATGGATGGTGGAGACACTTCAAGATAGAAGTGGAGAACAGTTGATAGCCGTTGGATCTTGCAGAGTTGCAAGGCGGTTAGGGTTGGTACAGTCCCTAAGAGGCCTGAGTTCAGGATCTCGCATCTCAGGGTTTCGCAAGAAGAGAGTGCAAGAGTTGGGTTCTCCAACTCACAAAGTTGCAAAGTGTGAAACTACGAGGAGAAAAATCTGAACCGTTGGATCCAAGAATGGGAGGACCGTTGGATCAGAACTTCGTGGAGATATCGTATATCAGGAGTTCAGGGGTTCGAAGGTTGGAAGGGATCACTTTCAAATGTAGAAGTCGTGAAGTGCCGAGAGCCTAGGCTCATGAGAGCACGTGACACATCCATCAGGTGGAGCCTGCGTGATTGACAGGTGGACACACGTCGCCCAGAAAGGAGTCAACACTCTGTTGACTTCTCGCGTCTCGGAGATTCACGAGATAGGAGCATGAAGGCTCAATGCTTCAACCTGCGAGTTGCAAGAAGTGTGAAGAGGAAGTCAAGCCATTGTTGACTTTCACGTCTCGGGATTTCGAAGAATAAGAGCACGAGAGCTTGACGCTTCAACCTACGAGGTTGCAAGTAGCGAAAAGTGTCAAAGGGAAGTCATGCATTGCATTTCCCTGAATTGCGAAAAGTCAATAAGCGCTTGGTTAGATTAAGTGTGTAGACTCAGGACAGGGTCATGTCGACAAGATCCCAAGGGGGAAACTTTCCACTCGCTAGCCCTGTTGGGGTTCATCGTTTCACTGTTTCGATCTTCGAGATTTGTAGAGTCGAGAGACTTAACACGCCTGTATCCCTGAGTCACGAAATGAGAAAGACGCCTAGTTTGTTTGGCCTGTGGTCGTAACCAACAATCACATGGAAGTGGACAAGGAAGGAGCTAGCTCATGCTAGGCCCCCATAGGCACTTCAAGGATTCTATCCCTTGAGAAAAAAAAAAAAGAGGCATAAAATCTATATTGTCGTAGTGGGTATGTGACAAATTGGTATCAGAGCATGGTTACAACACTCAGCCTGCTTGGGCTCATGAACGAGTTGTGCAGAAGCTCCATTCGGAACACTCCTAAAAAGAGTAACCCCCCCCTGTCTTAACCTTCCTAATCAAAAGATGAAGTTAAGAATGAAAAACCCCTATTGTGTGTGTGTACATGTGAAAATGTGAATTATGTACGGGGTATAAATAAATATAAATATTGACTAACAACCAACGTTTTTCCTTTTCCACACAAGCGGAAGATCAACTGCAGGAAATTATCAATGCATACTATGGTGACTAACCATGAAGTGGGAGAGGGCTCCCACAATAGAGACAAAGAGTCTGATGAAAGGAGGGCAGCAGGGACCCCTCCAGGTCTAGCCGAGACTGTGAGGAGACTCATGGTCGAATTACAAAGCTGTAAGGCTGACAATGAAAGGATGATGAAAGAACAAGAAAAGCAAACAGAAATTAAGATAGTTTTACTGCAGATTTTATCCGATCTACAAAGAAAAATGCAGCATGAACCTAAAACTTAGAAACATGGTCATATCAGTGGTCACACTGAGAGGAGCACCTCGAAAAAGGTCCACCCCATAGGTAAAGGACAAGCGTCGGGTGATTCCTCTGAGAAGGAAGCTGGCGATTAAGAGGGCTCTTCTAGCAGCAGAACCAGTTCCTATTCCTGAAATAAAAAGAAGAAGCAAAAGCCTTCCAAAGGTCGAAAATTTGAAGAATTCAGAAAATCCAAACCACCCTCCTTCGACGGTGAAATAAAGAAGGGAGAGGGAGAATAGGCCTGGCTGCTTGGACTAAAGAAGTATTTCAGAGTCCATGACTTTTCAGAAAATATGAAGGCCCGAGTGGCCACCTTTAACTTGAACGGAAAGGCTTCCATTTGGTGGGAAGACCTTAAGAATGTGAAAGGGGTTCATGAAGAGGACCTATCTTGGGAACGGTTTGAGAAATACTTCCGGAAGAAGTATCTGTCGGAAAAATATTTCGACGAAAAGACTAAAGAGTTTTATGAACTCAAACTGGGACAACTCACTATAGAATAATATGTCAACAAATTCCTCAATTTGTTGAGGTATGTACCTTATATAAAAGCGGAAAAGGCAAAGGTGCAATGCTTCATCAGTGGACTACCTAAGGACTATCAGAACATAATTGAATTTGATGAGCCAAAGACTCTAGAAGGCACTATTCGAAAGGCGACTTATTGTCATGAACAACTTGGGCATCGAGCAGAACCTAGCGAAGGATGGAAACAGAAGAATAGTTCAAGATTTCAGAAAAGGGGAATTAAATCCCCAGGATTTAAGAACTATAAGAAGAACCCAAGAATGGGCTTCCCAGCCTGGAGTATGCACTAGCATAATTTTTCCTCCTTGAGCGGAAATAAAACTTTTGGACCCATATCAGTGAAGACTGATAACCCAAAGAGAGAACCTTTGAAATGCTGGGGTTGCGGGGAAGAACATCTAGTGAGAGACTATCCACACTGACAACAGAATAGTCAGAGGATTTATAACATCCAAGAAGATACTACCATCAATGATGTGGCCAGGAGTGAGCCACAAATTTATGCAGCCTTGGATAATAACCAAGATGACCACCAAGATTCAGTGGTGGAAATAGAAGGTATGATTTCCAACCATCTAGTGTCTGTTTTGATTGACCCTGGTTCAAATTTGAGTTATATAGCCCCTAAAGTTGTTGATAAGTGTAAACTATAGCCAAAAAAACATACCAAGCCATGGTTGGTACAGTTAGCCACTGACACCAGAAGAAGGGTAGTAGAGGTTATACCAGCCTGCCAATTGATGTTGGGTAAATCTCTCACCCAAGAAACCCTTAACATATTACCCCTGGGATCGTATGATCTGTTGATTGGTATGGATTGGCTAGCTTCCCATAAAGCTAGATTGGACTATTACCATAAAACCTTAGAATGTGTAAGTAAAGAATGGAAAAGGATAGTCCTTCAAGGGATCTGAAAACCTATCTCGGTGAGACAAATATCATCTTTGCAAATGAGAAAGTATTACCGGAAGGGATGTCCCCTATATGCAATCCAGGTGTTGAAAAAAATTGAAGGTGACAAACCAAGCACTGATGATCACTCTATCCTGAGAGAATACAGAGATGTATTTCTGGAAGAGGTACCGGGTCTACCTCCGAGAAGGGACATAGAATTATCGATAGAACTTGCACCAGGAGTGGTGCCGGTGTCTAGGACACCCTACCGGATGAGTACACCCGAGTTAGTTGAACTCAAGTTGCAATTAAAATAAATGATGGATAAGGGCTATATTCGGCCCAACGTGTCTCCATGGGGAGCACCAGTCCTATTCGTGAAAAAGAAGGATGGTACCTTTAGACCGTGTATAGATTATAGGCAACTCAATAAGGTAACCATAAAGAACAAGTACCCCTTTCCCAGGATCAATGACCTATTCGATCAATTGGGGGGTGCGTCTATTTTCTCAAAGATTGATTTGAGGTCGAGATACCATCAAGTCCGAATCAAGGGTGAAGACATCCATAAAACTACCTTCCAAATGAGGTATGGTCACTATGAGTTTGTGGTGGTGCCATTTGGGTTGACCAATTCCCCTGCCACTTTTATGTGCTTGATGAACAATGTACTCAACAAGTTCCTGGACAAATTTGTGCTTGTTTTTATTGATGATATATTAATTTACTCCAAGAACAGAAAAGAGAATGAAGAGCATCTTAGAATTGTGCTACAAGTGCTAAGAGAACATCCACTCTATGCCAAATTAAGCAAATGTGAATTATTCCAAAAGGAAGTACATTACTTAGGCCATGTTCTCTCCGAAGAAGGAGTAGCGGTAGATGCTGACAAAATCAGGTCTATCATGGAATGGCCTACCCCAAAGGATGTTTCAAATATTGGATCCTTTGTGGTATTAGCAGGATACTATAGGAGATTTATAAAAGGATTCTCCAAGATTGGTTGTCCAATCACTGCCCTCCAGAAGAAGGGGACAAAATTCTTGTGGACACAGACATGTGAAGAAAGATTTCAAACCCTGAAACATCTACTGACCCATGCACCCATACTGAAGATCATCAACCCAAAAGATGACTTCCTCATGTGCACAGATGCCTGTAAGGAAGGGCTCAGAGGAGTCCTTATCTAGAAAGGAAGTGTTATTTGCTATGAATCCCAAAAATTGAACGAACATAAAGTCAACTATGTGACCCATGATCTAGAGCTGGCTGCCATAGTACATGCCTTGAAAATGTGGAGGCACTACCTCCTGGGAAGAAAATTTGTACTTATGATAGATCACTATGGATTATGATACCCGTTTGATCAACCAAAGCTCAATGCTAGACAAGCTAGGTGGATGGCCCTCCTTAGTGAGTTTGATTTCGAAATCAAACACATTAAAGGAAAGGAAAATAGGGTGGTCGATGCCCTTAGCAGAAGTATGAAAACAATTCACCTAGTAGCGGTGAGCACCTACGAGACAGATTTCAAGGAAGGAATCAGAAATGCACAAGAAACAGATCCCTTCATCCAGACCATGACCATGTACCTACAACAAGAACCTGCCGGGGTAAAATATGAAGGCTACCAGATGACCAAAGGAGGTCTTCTCACTTACAGAAATAGACTGTATATTCCAAATTGTGACGACTCGAAGAGATTCATACTTGATGAACTACATAAAAGACCCTATATTGGTTATACAGGATACCAAAAGATGATCACTACCACCAGGAAACAATTTTATTGGCCTGGATTGAAGAAAGACATAGCCAAGTACTTAGCCAAATGCATAGAGTGCCAATAGGTTAAAGTAGAACCTCAACACCCAGCAGGATTATTGCAACCTTTACCAATCCCAGAATGGAAATGGGAAACCATCTCCATGGATTTCATCGCGGGATTACCAACCTCAACCAAACATAATGATGCCATTATGGTGGTGGTGGATAAATTGAGCAATTCTGCTCACTTCATCCCCGTCAAGTCAACTTGCAAAGCAATCGATATCACCTAGGTATTCATGAAGGAGATATTCAGACTGCATGGTATGCTGAAAGAGATCGTGTCTGACAGAGACACGAAATTTACTTCCAACTTTTGGAAATCACTGATGACTGGTTTAGAGACCAAGTTGTTGTTTAGCACCGCCTATCACCCTCAAACCGACAGACAGATAGAAAGAGTGAATCAAATATTAGAAGACATGTTAAGGATGAATGTAATGCATCAACCCAAGAAATGGGAAGACTACCTGCCACTGGTAGAATTCGCCTACAACAACGGCTACCAAGCATCCTTAAAGATGAGTCCCTTCGAGGTCCTCTATGGTAGGCCGTGTAATACTCCAGTCAACTAGAATAATCCCGTAAGCAGGATTTATTTTTGACACGACATGTTGAAAGAAATGGAACAGCAGGTGACTCAGATAAAAAAAACCTAAAGGTCACTCAGAACCGACAGAAAAGTTATGCCAACCAAAAGAGAACTCCAAGAAAGTTCAAAGCAGGAGATCATGTATATCTCAGAGTTAGGCCTAGGAAGAGTTCCCTGAAAATGGGAGCTTGTGCCAAGTTGGCACCTAAGTATTGTGGACCCTTTGAGGTTCTAGATAGAGTGGGACCTGTAGCCTATAGGCTAGCACTTCCTCCCACAGTCAAAGCACATAATGTTTTCCATGTATCATTATTGAAGAAATATGTACATGATGCTAACCATATAATTGATTGGTCTATGATTAAGGTGGAACCGGAGGGAGAATTTCTACCAGAACCCCAATGCATACTAGATAGAAAGGAAACCCTGCTCCGGAACCAAACCATTACACAAATCAAGGTGCAGTGGAAACATTTTGGCCCAGATGAGGCTACATGGGAAATGGAGGATGCCATGAAACATGCATATCCGATTTTGTTTACATATGTACATGCACGTCATGTTAATAGATAGAATATATAGGATGATGTTCCTTTAATGGGGAGGGAATTGTAACACCCTGCTTCCCCCAGTCTGTAAAAATAACTATACTGGCCAAGAACTGTGGAAAACTTAGAAATGTGAATGCATGATGTGAATGGACCTTATGAAAAAGGTCAATGAATGTAAATAATATTATGAATATATATATTGCAGGATTACTGAGAGGGGATATGATGAAAAAAGAGACCACATTGGCTGAAGAAAGGTGGTGGAAGGCACCTAGAATGGTGGCGTTAACTTCCACCGAAACCGATACCGTATTTGGACTTCACTGGCTCGGAGAACCAAGAGAAGCTCGTTGGCCCCGAATTAAATGACTCATCAGGATTGGTAGGTAAAAGGCTCCTCATGAGTAATGAGGAATGGGGGTGAACCACCCATCTGTAGAGTCCTCAGACCTGACCACTGCGAGGAAAATCGTGCCACACGCAACCTCGCCGAAGAGAGAAAAGGTAGGAAGTGTGGGCGATCAAGGGAAGACGCGAGGGAAGGAAGAAGAACTCTAGAAAATATAGAGTGAGTGATAGCAGAGAAGAAGGAGAGTAACCTTCATTCTTGATCACTGGCAAATAGAGATGCAGTCTTGTAGCATAGTGGTCTTAGCTCGGGGGTGGCTAGTGGTAAATCTGTTGGGAGTCGTTGAGCCTAAGGTTGGGTGGAAATGAACACCCCTCTCAGCAGTTGCAATCACATCTGGTGTTATTTCTGATAAGTGTTTTACATCTTGCATCTTGAAACTTATATGTTGACATGTATTCTCATAGTCTGTGTAGTTTAGGAATGGTGTGCAGTATAATACTGTCTGTGTGGTATTTTGATCAGAAATGGTGGTTACATGATTTTGTTGGAAGGACCACGTATGGCTTACGTTTATAGATAGATTTGTGTATATATATATATATATATGCATATTGAATTAATTTAGTCTTCAAGTCTGTTCTTGGGAAATCTATACCCTTATTCATCTCAGGTAATACCCGGAATAGATCTCTCCATAGAGATATCCTTCTTGGAAAGCTTATCAAGAACCTGGAAAAGGATTTGAAGGCGCAAGTCTTAGTAACCCTATACGAGGAAGAATGATCCTCTTGAAATCCCAAAATAGCAACATAGAGATAGGTATAGATCGACACATGAGATCCCGTCAAAAGATCTGCAGTCATTCATGACCGTTAGGTTGGAGGAAGAAATGAGGGCGTTACATGCCTTAACCCTTTTCCTTTATCTTCATGAGTAGCAAATAAATCGAGACCGTAGATCCCCAAGGTCCGTGAGAGTATCTAGACCGTTGGTTTTTCCACGTCCAGGGAGCAATGGGAGAGTGCACAATGTGGGACCGATCTGAACCGTCAGATCCTAGTTAGAAAACCCGACAGTCGTTGGATCTGTCAGGAGATGCATGAGGGTTAAGCTCTTGTGGATAGAGGCGAAAGTCCCAAGAAGGAGTTCGTATCGGGATTTCGACATTTGGGAGTTCAGGAGTCTGGAGGACGAGAGTCCGGGCACTCGACATCAGAAGTCCCAAAATAGTAAAAGGGGATTTGAGTCGTCCATCTACGGAAGGACGCATGTCACAGAATCATCCATTTCGGAGATTCGGGCACTGAGACTCACAAATGTGAGCGCCTAGACCTTGTGAGCAGCGAAGTCGTGAAAGAATCTGAGCCGTTCGTTGGAGGGAGGATACGTGTCACGAAATCACCCATATCAGGGATTCAGACATCGAAAGTCATAGAGGGAAGTATTTTGACTTCGCGGGTGGTGAAGTCACGAGAGAATCGTAACCATCCATCTGAGGAGGACAGGTAGCACCTTGTCATGTGCACAGACCCTGTAGGAATCACAGAGTTCGAGGAAATATTTCACGATTTCAGAGAAGAGAAGATTGAGAGGGATAGTGCCATTTTGTGCAGAGAGCATTAACTGTAAAGGTCACAGAGGAGAAGAAAAGGCCGAGACCTTTGATACTTAAGAAATTTTCCAAGGAGAAGGAAGAGAAGCGCATGCTCAAGGAGGAGCTACAACTGTCGTTAGATCAACTGGAGTGAAATAGATCCGGGTTGTCAAAAATGTACATCCAGACGCACGCAGAAGAGAGAAGAAACAGACGATAGAGAGACTTCATGGAGAAGTGCCGAAATTTCATGGGCCATTGGATTGCACTGAGTTGTGAGGGAGTTAAGCCATAGAAGCAGCCATGGGAGAATTTTTATGGACGGTGGAGACACTTCGAGATAGAAGTGGCGAACAGTCGATAACTGTTGGATCTTGTAGAGTTGCAAGGCAGTTAGGGTGGGTGCAGTCCCAAAGAGGTCTGAGTTCAGGATCTCACATCTCAGGGTTTTGCAAGAAGAGAGCGCAAGAGTTGGGTGCTCCAACTCACAAAGTAGTGAAGTGCGAAACTGTGAGGAGAAAAATCTGAACCGTTGGATCCAGGAATGGGAGGACCGTTGGATTAGAACTTCGTGGAGATATTGTATATCAGGAGTTCGGGGGTTCGGAGGTTGGAAGGGGTCACTTTAGACTATAGAAGTCACGAAGTGCCGAGATTCGAGGCTTGTGAGAACATGTGTCACATCCATCAGGTGGGGCCCGCGTGATTGACAGGTGGACATGCATCACCCAGAAAGGATTCAACACTTTGTTGACTTCTTGTGTCTCAGAGATTCACGAGATAGGAGCATGAAGGCTCAATGCTCCAACTCGCGAGGTTGCGAGTTGCGAGAAGTGCGAAGAGGAAGTCAAGCCATTGCTGACTTTCATGTCTCAGGATTTCAAAGAAGAAGAGCACAAGAGCTCGACGCTTCAACCTGCGAGGTTGCAAGTAGCGAAAAGTGTCAAAGGGATGTCATGCATCACATTTCCCCGAATCGTGAAAAATTTGATAAGCGCTTGGCTGGCTTAAGCGCGTAGACATGGGATAGGGTCATGTGGACAAGACCCCAAGGGGGAAACTTGCCACTTTCTATCCCTGTCGAGGTTCGGCGTTTCGCTGTTTCGAGCTTCGAGATTTGTAGAGTCGAGAGAATTAATGCACCTGTATCGCTGAGTCGTGAAATGCGAAAGACGCCTAGTTTGTTTGGCCTGTGGTCGTAACCAACGATCACATGGAAGTGGACAAGGAAGGAGCTAGCCCACGCTAGGCCCCCGTAGGCACTTCAGGGATTCTGTCCCTCGAGAAAAAAAAAGAGGCGTAAAATTTATATCATTGTAGTGGGTATGTGACACCAAGACCTTGACTGAGGCCATCATGAAGGATAAATACATGTATGAGAAAGACCAAGGAAGAGAATTCCTACATAAATCTCAGAAGGATAAGTATGATCAGAGGAGGAAAGGATTCAAACCTCCCTTCAATAGGAATGAGCCTAATAGAAATCATCAAGATCAGTATGCTAAGGGTGAATCCAAGAAAGAAGACTCCTTGGGAAAAAGGGGAAGACCACCTATCCAATGTTGGGGATGCAAATAATATCACTTGTACAAGCATTTCCCACACAGAAAGGATAGAGTGAAGACTTTTCACAATGTCCAAGAGCCTACAACAGTCGAAGATATGGGAAGAATCTATGAAGCTTTAGATGATCAACAAGCAGAATACCAGTCCAATATGATCGAGGTGGAAGGTAAGATCATAAATCATCATGTTTCTATTTTAATTCATTCAGGAGAAAGTCATTGTTACAATGATCCTAAAATAGTGGATAGATTACATTTGGAGAAAAGTAATATTGGAAAATCAATTTTGGTTCAGCTAGCCACTGGAACCAAAAGGAGAATCCATGATATGGTCAGAAGTTGTTCCATAAGTCTTAATGGTGTGAACACTATTTTTGATTTGAATATCATACCCTTGGGTTCTTATGATATTCTAATTGGAATGGATTGGCTGGACAAGCATCATGTTGTCCTAGATTGTCATAGCAAGACATTTACATGTCTTGATGGATATGGAAAACAAAGCACTGTGAAAGGAGTTCCAAGACCCCTCTCTATAAGGGAGATTTCATCCTTATAGTTGAAGAGATGTTTAGGAAAGGATGTCAATTGTATGCATCCCATGTGGAGGAGCCAGAAAATACAAAGGGGCCAAACCTTGAAGATTTCTCGATACTACAAGAATTCGAGGATGTATTCCAAGAAATACCAGGGTTGCCACCAAAAAGGGAGATAGATTTATCTATTTATTTAGTGTCAGGAGCTGCCCCGGTGTCAAAAACACCTTACAGATTGGGCACACCAGAGTTAAAATAATTACAAATGCAGTTGGAGGAATTGTTGAAGAAAGGGTACATACGTCCAAGTGTTTCACCTTGGGGAGCACTAATACTTTTTGTCAAAAATAAGGATGGAATCTTAAGGCTGCGTATTGACTTTCAAAAACTGAATAAGTATATTATAAAAAAAAAGTATCCTCTACCCATAATTGATGACCTCTTTGATCAGATAAGAGGAGAAAATATATTTTTGAAGATTTACCTAAGGTCAGGATACCATCAGGTATGGATCAAGGAAGAAGGAATTCATAAGGCAACCTTTAGGACCAGGTATGGGCATTATGAATTTGTAGTGGTGCCATTTGGACTAACCAATGCACCAATTGTTTGTATGTGTTTAATGAATGGCATATTCAGAAATTACTTGGATAAGTTTGTCATAGTATTCTTGGATGACATACTTGTCTATTCCAAGTCGGAAGAGGAGCATGAACATCAATTAAGACTAGTATTTCAAGTGCTGAGAGAACATCAGTTGTATGCCACGCTGAGTAAGTGTTCTTTTTATCAAAAGAATATCCATTACTTGGGACACATTATTTTAGAGCAGGGCATAGCAGCAGATCCAGAGAAGAATGAAGCCATCAGAGCATGGTTAACACCCAGAAATGTGTCAGAAGTCAGATCTTTTATGGGATTAGCTAGTTACTACAGAAGGCTCATAGTAGGGTTCTCTAATATTGCTCATCCCATAACTTCTTTGCAAAAGAAGGGAACTAAATTTGAATCGACACCTAAGTATGAAGAAAATTTTAGTTTGTTGAAGGAATTACTTACTAGTGCACCTGTGTTAAAGATTGTTGACCCAAATGAAAGTTTTGTGGTATGTATAGATGCATGTAAGGAATGAATTGGGGGAATCCTCATGAAAACTAGACATGTCATTGGTTATGAGTCCAAAAATCTTAAGGAGCATGAGATGAACTATGCCACACATGACTTGGAGCTTGTTTCCATTGTCGATGCCTTGAATATGTGGAGGCATTATCTCATGGGAAAGAGATTTAAATTAAGGACAGACCACATTGGCCTGAAGTATCTTTTTGAACAACCAACCTTGAATGCTAGGAAAACAAGATGGCTGGAATTTTTAAGTGAATATGACCTCCATATCAAGAATATCAAAGGAAAAGAGAATAAATTTGTCGATGCACTTAGTAGAAGAGTGCATCTCATGCATGATACTGCTGTCAGTATGCATCAGTCAGACTTAAAGAGAAGAATTTTAGATGATCTTGTTATAGATCAACATTACCTATAGGTAAAGGAAAGTTTAAAACAAGGAGATGTACAACAGAAAATAAAGGAGTATGAGATAAAGGAAGATGGATTAATCATGCATAAGAATAAAATCTATGTTCCTAGTTCTAGAGAACTGAGGAATTTGGTATTAAAGGAAATGCATGATGTTCCTTATGTTGGACATCACGGTTAACAGAAAATGATTACAATAGTAAGAAGCCAATTATTTTGGTTGGGAATGAAAAAAGATCTTTATGATTACATCACTTGATGTATGGAATGTCAGAAGGTGAAGGATGAGCATAGGCACCCAACGGGTATGCTGCAACCATTAAGAATCCCAGAGAAGAAATGGGAGGTGATAACCATTGATTTCATAACTAAATTACCCAGGACAACAAGGAAACATGATTCAATCATGGTGGTGGTTGAAAAATTAACAAAAGATGCTCATTTTGTTCCTGTAAAAACAACCCATACAACGGCTAATATTGCAGAAATTTACGTGAGAGAGATTGCTAGGTTGCATGGGATACCTAGGACAATTGTCTTGGACAGAGATACAAAGTTTACCTCCAATTTCTAGAGAGAATTGTTTAAAGGATTAGGTACAAATCTAAACTTTAGCACAACATACCATCCATAGTCAGATGGAAAAACAGAGAGGGTCGACCGAGTAATTGAAGATATGATAAGAATGTATGTGATTGATAAGTCATCTAAGTGGGAATATTACTTACACTTGGTTGAGTTTGCATATAATAATGGGTATTAAGATTCATTGAGAATGAGCCCATTTGGAGCCTTGTATGGTAGGAAATGCAATACTCTAGTGAGCTGGGACAACCCAACAAATAGAGTGGTACTTGGGCCAGAGTTGCTCAAGGATATGGAAGACCAGATGGTTAAGATCAAGCAGAATTTAAAGGTAGCTCAAGATAGACATAAAGTTTATGTATATGGGTGAAATCATGAAGATGGGTTACACTTTTGCTTGTTTTATGAGAAAAAAAACTGTATTTTCACAAGTTATTCAACTTCTGACATACAAAAGTATTTTTTTTATTTAGAATTTCACTTTACAGTAAAAACAAAACTTGTGAAGAATTGTGTTAGCTTTCCAATGACTATTTTTCAATTTTTTTTTATCACGATTTGATATTTCAATTTGACAATTGTTTAACAGTTGTTTAACAGTATGTTTCTTAAACATGAAATGAATGATAATGAGTTACTTATTTATACAACAATGTATATATTATTAAACTTATGTTTTTAAGAAACAAAATATACTGCAACAATCTACAGAGACTCTATTTTATTATGACT
>ML780037.1:901998-925195 GCA_009831015.1 Picea engelmannii | reverse complement strand
ATGATTTTTCTTATATGTCTTGAAGAATTACATTCATTGGAAGCACCAACTTCCTTTGTTTTCCAACTGCAACTGGAAGGAGGCTCCAACCCCCTAGTTTCTCAGGCTACAACCTGAGGGAAGCTCCAACTCCACAATTCTCTGGCTACAACCAGAAGGAGGCTACAACCCCCTATGTTCTCCATCTACAACTGGAAGGTGGCTACAACCACCTATCCTTTCCCCGTCCTACCACCCTGAAGTAGAAGTAGAATGATGGAACCACTGTCACACTATCACTGTGAGATATACTGTTGTAAACCTATACCAATAAATTTGAACCATGCATCAACCATGCATCAACCTGTACCTCAACCTATAATCAACCTGTACCATAAACAAGTGCATCAACCATGCATCAACCTGTACCTCAACCTGTAACTTAAACAAGTGCATCAACCATGCACCAACCTATAATCAACATGTACCATAAACAAGTGCATCAACCATGCATCAACCTGTACCTCAACCTATAATCAATCTGTACCATAAACAAGTGCATCAACCATGCATCAACGTGTACCACAACCTGTAATCAACCTGTACCATAAACAAGTGCATCAACCATGCACCAACCTGTAATCAACCTGTACCATAAACAAGTGCATCCAACCATGTATGAATTATGTACCAATCATGTGTCAACTACTCATCAATATGTACCAACATCATCAACTATACACCTCATGTATGTGCACCAACTCATCAACTACTTGTCTCAACCATGTACTCAACATGTACCACAATCAAAATCCCTCATAAATTTCATCATCCAAATCTGATTTGTAGCTCTGTAATAGACCTGGTGTATATTATCACATTCCTACAAACATTCCTTAACTTCAAAAACAAGAGACTAGCATTTTCATGAAACTTTTCTTTTGTCTCACATGCCTAGTTTTGGATTAGTCAACAACCCTAACTTGAAGTAATCATAACTTTGAACCTGTAATGTATAAAGATATGAAACTGATACACAATGTTCTTCAGTGTGTTTAATTCAATTCCTCCAAGTGTCACTACATGGAACCTCTCAGAAAATGAGTTATAGCACAAATGAGATACCTTGCTGAATTCGGGCTTATTCTAGAGAGCGACCTTGTAGAGCGTGCCCCGCAAAAAATATTTGATGAAATGATCTAAAAATATTACAAATAATACTAAATATTGTGCCCTAACCAAAACATTTGGTCTCACTGAATTTGGATCTGTTATGAAGAATTTATGACGTTTATACCCGAAACACCTGATTTTGACTAGTTTCAGGACTGGCCACAAACCCTATTTTCCACGGAGTGTAACTCCAAAACTAAAACGACCCACAAGCTGAATTTTTAACCATAGATACCTGGATATGTTTTCTCACTTGCATAGAAATTTCAGGATCTGAAGCATTATAGAAAAAAAAATTATAGCGAAAATGGTGAGATGACCTGTAAGCCGAAATGGTGAGAATTTCGGCTTAGATATCATTTGTTTACGTCAGACACCTATAGATATTCAATATTCTCAAGTGTGTTTCAAATAAGAGAGACTTGCCTCTTATTTATACTCTCCAAGTAGCTTCCTTAAAAACATCTTCTAGGTCACTTGGCCCACTTTCCTTAGTTTAGGGTTGGGTCCACTTCTAATTTCTCCATTAAATTTATTATTGAAATAATTTATTTTGTATTCACTTTGAATTATAATACACTCATCACTTCACTTTATTATTTAACTTTTAAAATCTCTTAAACCTCTTTGACTACTTTGACCTTTTGGGGCTTCTAGATGACATATGAGGGTCCTCCAACTTTCTAAGGCCATAAATCTCAAACCGTGAGGAGTTATGTGACGTTCTACATACCACCAGAAATGGCATGACATGTGCTATCCATATAGAATAGTATTATCTGAAAATATATCATAACTCATACCACTACCCATCAAACAAACTTGGGTCCATTACCCAAACCTAGGGTCTCCAACTTCTCATGGCCATAACTCTCTAACCGTGAGGAATTATGTGTCGTTCCACATACCACCGGAAATGACATGAAAAGCACTATCCATCTAGGATATTTTCCCTAACAAATTCACTTTCCTTCATCTCATTATTCCACAATTAAGCATGGGTTCTCTTACTCCACAAAGCGTATTCCTGTGAGGGTTTTCACCATAAGGGGACCACTTTGGAGTTCATCCATATTTACTTCTTATCAACCATGACAAAACAATAATGAGTCATATTTACATCAAACAATATTGGGTCCATTACCCAAACCTTTGTGCTACGGGGCTTTCTTCAAGGGTTGACATCAATGACAACCAACCTTAATCAACACTCTCCCCCTTTGGCATTGATGGCAACACTCCGATGCAATATTGAAATCATATCACTCATGCTCCCCCTGGAACCATGCTTTTATGCTCTGCATATGATAAATCTTCTCCCCTTGGAACCTGTTGGCAGCCAATTCATTTTTTTCTATTGTCCTATAAGCTGCCTACACCTATGTCTTCCGAACTTCAAGTTGTTCATCACATTTTTCAAATAGATGACACTTTCATTTCTTGCGACACTTGCAAATTTGTCTCCATTAAGTTTTCACGACTGTAAGCGTGAAAACTTCTCCTTTCGAGGTCACATTTCGATCACGATTTGAACTGTCGTCATCTTTTTATCGATATTTTCTATGGCACTTACCTTTTGTTTATCGTTATGTGGCTGAAAGGATTTTCGAACTATGCTCATTTGGACATTCTTATATTGATTGCAAAACTTGATTTTGTTGATTCTGTAAGTCATTGAGCATTTTGGTTTATACTTCTTATGACTTGCCTCATCTTTTATAGGGGTTATGATTAAATTTATATATATGATATAATCCTTATTGCTAATCTTTTTATAGCTCTTGGTTCGTCAATTTTATGAATACATTTTGGCACCATTGTTTAAAACTTTTGATTAATACATTGGGGCATAATGATTTTGGTGTTGATTTATAAGTCGAATGTTTCGAATACTATGGCATAGTGTTGGCACGTATTGGTATTTGCATTGCATTTGGTTGGTTGTACACATAAGTTAATGGTTGAATGATTATTATGGAGTGAATAGCTATGGAACTTGGCAGTTGTACTTGGATAATGAGTATTATGCATGGCAGTGAATAACTCCACCACCCTCGCATGCGCACATTAATGCTTTCCCCCTTTGATCGTTCATTGTTGGTAGACTGAATAGCTCTGCTCCTGTGCATTGGTGAATTCGAACCAAACCCTTACCATGTGCTCGATTCATGGCTCCAGTCGTCCGAGTTGAACCCAATGGCAGCCAAGCTCTGTTGATGTTTGACAATGCCAGCAGTGACCTCGAGGAAAATGGGTGGCTTCCCTTTATACAAATATTCGAGGGTTTTAACCTTTGCGTAGCTCGACAATTTGTCATGACCTTTGATGGCTGTTGAGCCAAGGTCGGCGATATTCAATTGGAAATTGATGAACAGTTTATCAGTCTTGCTATGGGTTTACCTGCCACTGGAGAACGATGGTCCAAGAATTGCAAAGTCGAGGAGGTCCCATGGACACTGCTCTTCCAGTCACGCAAAATTACCTCCTGTGATAGAGGTATGCCAATAACTATGCTCAAACAGCGTTGGCATGATTTATTGATGATAATCAAGAAGTTTGGGACCTGCGAAATTTGGTATGGGTTTGTGTTCTTACACCACCTGCATTTGCTTATGGTTTTTATGGGATATCAGCTCAATATGCCCTATTATTTGCATCGAAGCCTGTTTAAAATGTCGAAGAAGTACAAAAGACACCAGGCTAATAGTAGCCTTTTTCATTATGGACTTGTTAAGCTTATTGTTGTCTGTCATTTGAGTCTGCATGGGGATAGTTGGAGCAATTTCATTGCTCGGAATGGTTTCGAGGATTCGAACCCTACACAGGTTGACAAACCTGTGGTGAGCGAGGTCAAGGTTGTATCCCCAGTACCCTACCATATCCTTCTGCCTAAACCCTCTGCTGACCCTCTTATCGACTTACCCCACACTATGACTAAGAGTGTTGATACTGTTAAGCCTATGGGAAAAAATCCCAAGGCAAACCTCACTACAAAAGCCAAAGGGAAAAAGAATTCCCGTTTGATTTCACGGATGGCAAGGAACCAGCCAAAACCCCCTGTCGAGCCTAACCCTATCATTTTAAGTGAAGACTCTGATTTGGAAGTGGAGCATTTCTTGGCTAGTGAATATCCCTATTCGCAAGGTTTGTGTGCCGAACCCCCGTATGAATTTGTGTCAAACCTACCCCCCTGCCTATAGGACGACCCTAACTACCCAGGCATTAAGTTGCCTTGTGAAGCCCCCGGTCATTTATCCAAACCCTCTCTTGTTCTGTCTAAACCTACAGTACCACCCTGTGATCAATGCAGTTCGTGGTTAGAGCGATATTATCTTGATGTTCCGATTCTCCAATCAAGGATTCAATATTTGGAGGACCAGGTTGCACTGCTTACCATTCAAAAGGCCAAGCTACAAGTGACAGATAAGAAACAAAAGACGCCAGGCTCCATCTTGTTTAAAAATGTGGAATCAGCCACGACTGTCGTGAATTCTAAGTTGGCATAATTGAGTAGCCTCGTCGTTACACAGGTATACTTTGATATCACTTGTTTATATAATGATTCAAATTCAATTTTAAACAGCTCTGTTCACAGCATTGATTGTCTCTGTTACATTGTATGCATTCTATACATAGCTTTGCTTTGACTAAATGGAATTTCGTTTTTCCCAATTTAGCTTCTCTTAGATTTTCATCGATTTGATTGATCTTAGTGTGGATTTGATTTGTTTTATTGAGTTAAAATGGATGCTCTGCTATCAATTGAAGTTGTTTGTATCTATTCTAGATAGGAACTGTTTCTCATATTCAATTTTGAACACAATCACATTTCGATTCGATTTCGTTATAATGCATACACTATGATTGGTAACGATTTTGATGAGGTTAATTGTTATGGTTTGTTGTGCCATATGACTTTCAAAGAACAGGATTTCAACTCGGATCATTTCCAATGTGACTCTATTTCTTCGAAAACATTGCTTTTTATTTTAAGCCTGTACAAACGTGCCCAAATCATAAAATAGATTTAATTCATAATGAGTATGCTAAAAACCCAGCCAGTTAATTCACATTGGTTTACTGTTAGCTCGACCATGTTATCAGTTGGATTCGTATTTGCGATGGATACTCTGTTTGAATTTGATTTGTAAAATGAGATTGGTTATATCTGGATTCATGATTTGTTTCTATGTTAAAATCGGTCATGATTCATTTGAAATCAATGATTTCGTTCAAAACCAATCGAGTTTATTTGCCCATTTTACAATAACCAATTATCACTTATGTCGATTCTATTATGACTGTAATCAAAGTCAAAATGATCTGGTTATGATTTTGTATGAGTTGATTCTCGTACCTGTTTGAATTAATCTACCTGTGGCGTGAACCGTTTAATGGCATTGACAGTTATAATAATTTTAAAACGATTTTGTTTCGATCTGATCGTATCTTTTGTTGTTAAGAAAACACAACATTTTCCTGCGATTTGTTTGATTTCATTACCTTCAAGTTGGATATGAAACGATTTGCAAAACTGTTTGGTTTTGATTCTGTCTACCCGACTATGATGACAATCGAAACAGAGTATGCCTGTCTCTCTATTTGGTTATTGGATTTTGATCCTATTTGATTTCAAATGATATAACATTTTCAAATGAAATTATTCATTATTGGTTGTTAATTCAATTTGATTTTATTAAAAAGATTTGATTCAATTTCAATTCTGATCCTGTATGTTATTTTAGAGTAGCTATAGAATCAGATGATTCTGTAGCTAAGTCTGTAGAATTAGATTTTTATTGTTTTGCTAATAAAATATCTCTCTAACTTGTTATTTTTGGTCCATTGCAGATGAATTCGAAATTGCATTGGATTTGATGAGCAGTTAGAGGATATTTGAAATATTTTGGTTTCATTTTAGTTTCCTAGTTTAGTTGATTTTGGGAATATCTTCCCAGATTATGTAAACAATTTGATAACTGCCATAGGGAGGTTTTACCCTGTGGAGAAACTTATAAATACTTATTATTTTTGTAATAATGATCATCCTCATTCGTGGGAGAACAAGGATATGTAATTTTAAGACAGACTGAGACATAATTTGATATTCTGCTACAGCTTTAGCTTTTCATAATATCAATATTTTGTTTTATGCTTATGTGTATCTATTTGCATTTGGTTAATGACTACTTTAGCTATCTTAATCTTTGAAAATGATATGTTTTGATCAATATAATCCATATCTGATTTCTTCCAGTGTCTAAAAAACATAGCAATTGTTTGATTCAGTTTGTGAATGACAGATTTCTCTTCTTCATAAGTTGAATTATTAAATATAAGTTTTTGAATAACAGGTTTCCCTTATTGTAGAGATTTATAAATCATATAATTGTTATGATTTTTTATGTCTTGTTTGTCCTGTAAACAACTCAAAGAGCAGCACAACCTATCGTTTATGAGAAGCTTCTGGATCATCCAGTGCGAATTTCCTTCCTCCGACTAGCTTCGAAGTCATCATACACAGGACAAATCTGAAGCGTTTCCAGGTCAGTTTGTCATTTGTTTAGTATATTATTAGTAGTTTAGTTTAGATATAAGTTTAGTTAGATATATGTAGAGTTAGTATATTAGATTGTTTAATTTCAGTAAGTTTTATTTCTTGTTTATAAAATTATAAAATCAAGAAAAAAAAAGAAATACCTTCCTCTGTCTTAGGGCAGAGAGCTAATGAGTTTTGTAGGTTTTATTTAAATCTGTATTTTGTAGATATTGTACATTTTATAAATAAGTTATATCTCAAGTAGTAGTTAGTATAGTATTAGTTAGTAGTTTGTATATATAGATAGTAGATTAGTTAATATGTTTAATAGTTAGTTTTAATTAGATTAGTTAGATTAGTTCGTTTTATTTATTGTTAGTTAGTTCAGTTTGTTTTATTTGTTTTAATTAGATTAGTTAGTTTAGATTAGTTTCTATTTGGTTTTCCTAGGACCTTAGATCGGCTAACGGAGCTGCTAAACCCATCAGGGTGGTTCATTCCAAATGGCTTGGGTTATTAGACAACCCCAGACTGGTTCCACTCTCTCAGTTGACGGACGGTCAATTTCGCCCGTCAACAAATGGCGCTAGAAGGAGGGCCTGAACTTAATTAATGGCACAAGGTGGTCGCAAGACTCCTCCCCCCCCCCTAATCGCTCACCTATAGTGACTAGAAACCATTCACAAGATAATATTCCCCTTCAAACAACAACTACTTCAACCGAAGATCCGCATATCACAGCTGAGCCAGCAACCCCTAATCCTACAGGTGGTGACACACAAGAGATTATCCGCCAGTCTCTTATTAAAACACATAGTGCCTTAGCTCGTCTTAGGCAACCAAACCGTCCATGGGGTCAACCTTTAGACTTCTCTGATATCAGAGAACAATTAGGTGACATTAACCTCACTGTGAATCCTACAGATCCAATCACAAATCCTGTTGCAGGAGGATCTGGGATACCTCCTTCACCACCTCCCTCATCTCCTTCCTCTTCTGGAGGAGATTCCTCTTCAGACGAAGGAAATTCACCTTCTCAGCCTTCCACACCCACTACCCCAATGGCAAATCAGAACAACCCTGCTAGACCCTGGTTGGACCAGGATGTTGTAGTTGTACCTGGAGCCCAACACCCTTTACCTAAGCACCCAGAAAAATGGCTTCCCAAGTTTGATCCTGATTCAAAACAGATAGCCGAAGATCATATCAAAAAATTTATATTAGCCATTAGACTCCGCAATGTTGAACATGAAGACATCGTCTGTAGGTTGGTCCCTTATACTTTTGAGGGCAATGCATCCACTTGGTACTTTTCCCAACAAACCCATACCATCGTGTCTTGGGAAAAGTTTGAGTCATGCTTTTTGGAAAAATTCAGAGATGGTAAACCTCCAGAAGTCTTAGTCATGGATCTTTCAAGCTTAAAAATGAACCCAAAAGAAAAAGTTAAATATTTTAATCAAAGATTCTTAATGCTTAAAAATCGAATCCCTACAGATTCTATGCCTGCTGAGAGTCTTGTAATAGCTTACTACACTAAAGCTCTACATCAAAGTATAGCTATTTGGGTCAAACGATCTAAAAAATCCACGTTGTTAGAAGCCTTCGAGGAGGCTAGCCAGATTGAAAAAGATATACTTAGTCTTAAGGACTCTTCTAGCAATGAAACTGAAACTAGTTCTTCTTCCAAAAAGAAGATTGAAATTCTCCCTAGACCTACTCAAAGCAAAACACAACCTGAAAACTCTGATTTGGAAAATTTAACTAAAGTTGTTCAAAAACTGTCTAATCAAGTTATAGATTTAAAAAGGTCAACTGAAGAAGCTTCTCTGAGTAAAGGACCCTACAACCCTCCTTTCCGAAAGCCTTTTCCTACCAATAGACCTAACCCAAACCCCAAAGGCTTAAATCTAGAAAGTTTGCAATGTGCCCTTCAAACAATTCTAGAAGCCCAAGATAACTTGATGCCCCCTGATGTCCCTCAGGAGGAGGTTGAATAGGAAACAGTTCAAGAAGAAGAGTCTTCTCCAAACATCTTTGGACATTTCTCGGATAGCATCTTTCAAGCTAACTTCGAGACTGTTCACCCTTATAACACTAGGCGTAAGATAGCAAACAAGCCTTCTATCGAGAACACTACAACTTCACCTCCAAAGCCATCTAAATCAGTAGAAGCTAAATATAGCAATGTTAGCCCCAAATTAGATTATGATGTTGTTGAAGATCTTAAAAAATTAAGGGCTAACATTTCTATTTATGAGTTATTGAAGTTTCTATTTTTGTTACAAAAGATGTTGCAAAATATTTCAGAGAATGGCAAGAATGGTAACTCAAATGGTAACAAGGTTGTGCAAAGCAAAGTTCCGCAGAAGAATTCCACTAAAAATAATCATGATCCTCAAGATAAAGGAAGCCTTCCTGTAGCCCCTGTAAATAATGTAAATAATATAAATAATGTAGATAAAGTAGCATTAGAAACTGCGAGTAAAAATCCACAAGCTACTACTCTTAGTATTCGCAAAAATATACCTCCTTTTCTTTTAACTTTCGAGATTTTCAACAGAAATGTGCATAATTGTATGGTGGACTCAGGAGCGTCATCAAATGTGATGCCTTGGTCTGTCTGCCAAAAGATTAACGCTGAAGTGGAACCATGTACTTTGAAAATCATACAAATTGATCGGACAAATGTTAAAGTCATAGGCGAACTAAAGGATGTATTGATTAGATTATCGTCTAACCCTAAGGTTCATCAGGTTATTGATATAATTGTGGCGGATATTCCAGAAGTGTATGGTCTGTTTTTGAGCAGGGACTGGTCGGAGCAGCTACGTGGTTACTTTGCAACAGATTGGTCTCACTTATGGCTTCCAGAGAATGGTAAGCCTAACAAGATCAGGGTGAATCATGAGCGTTACCTTAAGTTCACAATCACAGATTTGAATGACCCTAACGAACCATATACACCTTCTGCTAATTCACCCAAAGTCCAAGGGATGGACACCTTCTTCGAAAATTTCATGGCTGAGGTTTCACCTATCATCAATCCTAAACAGCAGTCCGAGATCATAGCATATGTGCAACCAACAGCTTCTATGCAACAGTCCCATGAGCCCGATGGAAATCAAATTTGGTCTCTATATTTCGATGGTTCTAAGTCTAAAGAAGGAGTTGGTGCAGGCTGCATCATTATCGATCTGGAAGGTAACAAGAAATTAATGGCTTGTAGACTAGAATTTGAATGTACTAACAATACTGCAGAATATGAGGCTTTACTGCAAGGTCTTAGAAAAGCCTTGGATATGAACATTCAAAACCTAGTTGTATTTGGCGACTCTAAAATAGTGGTTAGACAGGTAAGAGATTTTATATACTGTCTTTCCCCGCATCTCAAAAGTTACCAGTCTGAGGTATGGAGTTTAATGAACAAATTTTCTGCTTTCAATATAAATTCCATTCCTAGATTAAATAATGTTGAAGCAGATCTACTAGATAATGTAGCCTCTAAACTTCTTCCTGCAGAAGGCTTATCCCCAAATGCATTCTTCGTCGAGCTATTGTTTCGACCATCTGTTCCTGACAATATCACAAACTGGAGAGTATTTGACGATGATCAGCAGATCATTAACTTTCTGCACATGGAAGAAACCTTTCAAGGCGTAGTGATAGATGAACGCATGCACGACGACAATTTGCATGACTTTACGGTAATACCTAATCCGAAATCTCCTGAAGCTCTATCAGACATGGTAAATTACATACCCAAATCCATAGTTAGATTAGAAAATTTTTATGATTTTGAAGATAAATTTAAAAAGATGGTCAATTGTAAAACTAATAGTTCCTCGTTGTCTTATGAAAAAGTTAATTTAGGAACTAGTGAAAATCCTCAGTGCATTAACTTAGGCTTGGGATGTTCTAAGCAAGAAAAAGCTTCTTTTGTTAAAAATTTTAAAGAATTTAAGGATGTCTTTGCATGGACATACGATGATCTCAAAACGTTCGATCCTAATATTATACAACAGGTCATCCCGATGAAGCCTCAAACCTTACCCTTCCAACAGAAATTGAGGAAAATGCATCCTAAACTTGAACCGACCGTTCAAAAAGAATTGAATAAACTCCTAAGTGCTAAAATAATTTTTCCTGTTAGACACACTCAATGGGTTTCCAACCTCGTCCCAGTATGGAAGAAAAGTGGGGGGGAAATCTGACTTTGTGTCGATTTTTGAAACCTCAATAGAGCGTCTGATAAAGACAACTATCCTGTCCCACCCATGGAACAGATCCTTCAACAAGTATCTGGTTCCGAGAGGCTATCCTTATTGGATGGTTTCTATGGATACAACCAAGTCTTGATGTCTCCGCCAGACCAACTAAAAACTACCTTCCATACCCCGTGGGGCACTTATGCTTATCACAAAATGCCCTTTGGATTGATTAATGCTGGTGCTACCTTTTAGAGAGCAATGGACATTGCTTTTATAGGCTTAATCAATCACTCCGTCGTAGTTTACTTAGATGATGTGACCGTTTATTATAAAAACAAAGATGATCATCTAGCTCACTTACGAGCCGTTCTACTACGATGTTGTAAATACGACATCTCCTTGAACCCCAAGAAGTCCATCTTTGCAGTAGAATAGGGTAAACTCGTAGGATTCATTGTGTCTAGTGATGGGATGATTATTGACCCCGAAAGGACTCAAGTCATCGCTAAACTCCCCCCACCTACATCCAAAAAATCCATGCAGTCTTTCTTAGGCCAGATTAATTTCGTGAGAAGATTTGTTCCCAGTTTCTCTGAAATGGTCAGGCCTCTACAGAACCTGATTAAGAAAGACACTCAATATCATTGGGGACCCACAAAAAACCAATATTTTAATGCCATAAAGAAGGCCATAATAGATGCTCCGTCTCTCATGAGCCCTGACTTCTCTCAAGATTTTACACTCTATACTTTTGCCTCTGATCGTTCCTATCCTACAGTCCTAACTCAGAAGAATTCTGATAATAACGAAGTACCCATCACCTTTATGAGCTCTGCTTTCAAAGGTGCTAAACTTAACTACCCAGTGGTTGATTGGCAAGACTACATTGTTTTCAAAGAAGTTAAGCATTTCCGGTCCTATCTTTTGAAGTCAAGGACAAAAGTCATTGTCCCCTACCCTGCCATAAGGAACTTGTTAGCTCATAAGGAGTTAGGAGAGAAGAGAGCTAACTGGGTCACCTCCTTGCAGGAGTATGACTTGGAAATCACCCTAGCTCAGATCGTAAGAGGCCAAGGGTTGTGTAAGTTGGTTGTTGATTTAGAAACAGGACAGCAAGAAGATAGTGATACGTCAAACCTAGGACAAAGCGATCAAAGTTTGATTTGTTGCACACAAAACCTCGTTAATCCTTGGTACGATGATATTATATTCTGTCTTGAACATGGATCAGCACCTCGTCACCTTGACCCCGCCAAGAGAAGAGAGTTGAGACTAAAGTCCGCCTCCTTTCATCTAGTTAACGGTATACTGTTTCGTCAGAATTTTGATGGTGTACTGATGCGCTGCCTCGAAAAAGACGAAGCAGAAAAATTCTTTCTTGAGTTGCATGCAGGAGAAGCTGGTGGTCACTTCGGTGGCAGCACCACTGCTCATAAGGTTTTAAGAGCCGGTTACTATTGGCCCATGATTTTTAGGGACGCCCATGCCTTGTGTCGTAAATGCATCATCTGTCAGAAAGCATCAGGGCAGTTGCAAAAACCAGCCTTTCCCTTGCAACCCGTCTCAGTAGATTCTCCTTTCCAGCAATGGGGCCTTGACATCATAGGTCCTATTAACCCTCCATCCTCACAGCAGCACAATTATATTGTGACAGCCACAGACTACTTTACACGATGGTCCGAAGCTGCTGCACTAAGAACTGTTAACACAAGTCAAGTGATTGCTTTTCTAAACTCGAATATTATCACCCGTTTCGGTATCCCTGACTGTCTAGTCTTTGATAACTCTTCATACTTTTATTCTCTTGAGATGAGTGAGTTCGGTTTGGAGAAAGGAATAAAGATGAAGTATTCTGCTAGTTACTACCCCCAGGGCAACGGTTTAGCAGAATCAACAAACAAGAACTTGATCAAAATTATCAAGAGAACCGTGGCTGAAAATAACAAGAACTGGCACAATGCACTGTTGAATGCACTATGGGCTGATAGGGTAACACCCAAAGCCGCTATAGGAAACTCCCCCTTTTTTCTTGTTTATGGCAGAGAAGCAATTCTGCCACCTCACATTCTTCTTCCTTCACTTCAGTTGTCACAAAAAGTCCAAGAAGAAGATTGTTACCCTTTAGAAAGCCACATTAACGCTTTGATGAAGTTGGAAGAAGTAAGAGCCCAAGCTAAGCGTAAGTTAGATCAACATCAACAGTTGATTAAAAGCTGGTTCGATTCTAATTCTGCTTCTGATAGGAATTTTGAAGTAGGCGATCTCGTCTTGAAGTGGGACAAACCACACGAAGGAAAGGGTGAGCACACCAAGTTTCAAAACTTATGGCCTGGGCCATTTTTAATTGCTGAAAAGTTGGGTCCTAGTTCCTTTCGATTGCAGAATCTTGAAGGGCATCTTGACACCTATCCGGTGAATGGCCAAGCCCTGAAAAGATACTTTGCTTGATAACTACCCTTGTATATTATGTAAATATTTTGTTTTTTGTTTAAATTTTTCGTTTGCTTTCTGTTTTATTTTGAATTTATCAGTTTTTTGTTTTTTTTGAAAAATACGCATACATGTACACTGAGCCATTCAGACAAAGACGATAGAAAAATTTCTTCGCTGAAATAACTTCTGAAAGTTTGTACAAACATCAGTGATATATTGCTAAATTGATATCTACGTTGGAAAATTTTGTTGTTTGAAAGAAGTTTACTGATTTCAATCTCTGAGCAAAGTTTGTCATGATCATCTATTATCTTTTTACACTGTCCCTTTTCCGTAAAGGAATGACTCAAAAGATGTCTCCCTGTCGTAGGAAGTTGTTTTTATAAATAAAACATTTCTGGAGCTAAATAAAGGACAGTGTTAAATTTTTTTGATGAGGTATGAAAAAAAAAATATGTTAAAATATCAAGATTATCAGCGTCACCCCGCTCAGCTATATATCTATAAAAGAAAAACAAAATAAAATTATTAATAAGAGCTGTGGGAAGTGCTTGTAAACCCACCGGGATACTGAACAGGTCTGCTGGCAGTGGATAAATGCATGGATGGCGCCAAGACAACTTCATTGGGGTACTGAACAGGCCCACTGGCAGTGAAGAAATGTCGGGTACATGAAAATCTGTAAAAGATATGAGAAACCTCTTTAATGTCCTTTATTCTGATCTAGAACTTCTTGACAGGATACAGATGTCAGAGTGGGTTAAATGGCAACCCTGTCGAGGCTATGGACGCCTGCTGGCAGTAGTGGCCATGCCAATAGTATTGGAGATTTTATCTTTAATATAATGACTTGCTGATCTTAAGACTGTTATTGGTTTTCATCTTTTAAAACACTGCTGGAAAAGATGGTAAATGATGATGTTTGTACGATTTTCTGGTTGTTATTTTTGAGTTGAAATTTTCTTTGTTGTCCTAATCTGAATTTATTTCTTTTGACAGAGATAACTGCTTCTACCAGTGTGTCGCCATTGTTGGAAGCCAATTCATTTCTTTCTATTGTCCTATAAGCTGCCTACACCTATGTCTTCTGAACTTCAAGTTGTTCGTCACATTTTTCAAATAGATGACACTTTCATTTCTTGCGACACTTGCAAATTTGTCTCCATTAAGTTTTCAAGACTGTAAGCGTGAAAACTTCTCCTTTCGAGGTCACATTTCGATCACGATCTGAACTGTCGTCATCTTTTTATCGATATTTTCTATGGCACTTACCTTTTGTTTATCGTTATGTGGCTGAAATGATTTTCGAACTTTGGACATTCTTATATTGATTGCAAAACTTGATTTTGTTGATTTTGTAAGTCATTGAGCATTTTCGTTTATACTTCTTATGACTTGCCTCATCTTTTGTAGGGGTTATCATTAAATTTATATATATGATATAATCCTTATTGCTAATCTTTTTATAGCTCTTGGCTCGTCAATTTTATGAATACCTTTTGGCACCATTGTTTAAAACTTTTGATTAATGCATTGGCGCATAATGATTTTGGTGTTGATTTATAAGTCGAATGTTTTGAATACTATGGCATAGTGTTGGCGCGTATTGGTATTTGCATTGCATTTGGTTGGTTGTACACATAAGTTAATGGTTGAACGATTATTATGGAGTGAATAGCTATGGAAATTGGCAGTTGTACTTGGATAATGAGTATTATGCATGGCAGTGAATAACTCCACCACCCTCGCATGCGCGCATTAATGCTTTCCCCCTTTGATCATTCATTGCTGGTAGACCGAATAGCTCTGCTCCTGTGCGTTGGTGAATTCGAACCAAACCCTTACCATGTGCTTGATTCATGGCTCCAGTCGTCCGAGTTGAACCTAATGGTAGCCAAGCTCTGTTGATGTTTGACAATGCCCGCAGTGACCTCGAGGAAAATGGGTGGCTTCCCTTTATACAAAGATTCGAGGGTTTTAACCTTTGCATAGATCAACAATTTTCCATGACCTTTGATGGCTGTCGAGCCAAGGTCGACGATATTCAATTGGAAATTGATGAATAGTTTATCAGTCTTGCTACGGGTTTACCTGCCACTGGACAACGATGGTCCAAGAATTGCAAAGTCAAGGAGGTCCCATGGACACTGCTCTTCCAGTCGCGCAAAATTACCTCCTGTGATAGAGGTATGCCAGTAACTATGCTCAAACAACGTTGGCATGATTTATTGATGATAATCAAGCAGTTTGTGACCTGCAAAGGTCGGTACGGGTTTGTGTTCTTACACCACCTGCGTTTGCTTATGGTTTTTATGGGATATCAGCTCAATATGTCCTATTATTTGCATCGAAGCCTATTTAAAATGTCGAAGAAGTATAAAAGACACCAGGCTGATAGTAGCCTTTTTCATTATGGGCTTGTTAAGATTATCATTGTCTTTCATTTGAGTCTGCACGGGGATAGTTGGAGCAATTTCATTGCTTGGAATGGTTTCAAGGATTCGAACCCTACACAGGTTGACAAACTTGTGGTGAGCGAGGTCAAGGTTGTATCCCTAGTAACCTACCATATCCTTCTGCCTAAACCCTCTGCTGACCCTCCGATCGACTTACCCCACACTGTGACTAAGAGTGTTGAGACTGTTAAGCCTATGGGAAAAAAGCCCAAGGCAAACCTCACTACAAACGCCAAAGGGAAAAAGAATGCTCGTTTGATTTCACGGATGGCAAGGAACCAGCCAAAACCCCCTGTCGATCCTAACCCTATCATTTTAAGTGAAGACTCCAATTCAGAAGTGGAGCGTTTCTTGGCTAGAGAATACTCCTATTCGCAACATTTGTGTGTCGAACCCTCGTATGACTTTGTGCCAAACCTACCCCCCTGCCTACAGGACGACCCTAACTACCCAGGCATTAAGTTTCCTTGTGAAGCCTCCGGTCATTTATCCAAACCCTCTCCTGCTCTGTCTAAACCTACAGTACCACCCTGTGATCAATGCAGTTCGTGGTTAGAGCGATATTATATTGATGTTCCGATTCTCCAATCAAGGATTCAATCTTTGGAGGACCAGGTTGCACTGCTTACCAGTCAAAAGGCCAAGCTACAAGTGACAGATAAGAAACAAAAGACGACAGGCTCCATCTTGTTTAAAAATGTGGAATCAGCCACGGCTGTCGTGAATTCTAAGTTGGCATAATTGAGCAGCCTCGTCCTTACACAGGTATATTTTGATATCACTTGTTTATATAACGATTTGAATTCGGTTTTAAACAACTCTGTTCACAACATTGATTGGCTCTGTTACATTGTATGCATTCTATACATAGCTTTGCTTTGACTAAATGGAATTTCGTTTTTCCCAGTTTAGCTTCTCTTAGATTTTCATCGATTTGATTGATCTTAGTGTGGATTTGATTTGTTTGATTGAGTTAAAATGGATTCTCTGCTGTCAATTGAAGTCGTTTGTATCTATTCTAGACAGGAACTGTTTCTCATATTCAATTTTGAACACAATCACATTTCGATTCGATTTCGTTATAATGCATACACTTTGATTGGTAACAATTTTGATGAGGTTAATTGTTACGGTTTTTTGTGCCATATGACTTTCAAAGAACAAGATTTCAACTCGGATCGTTTCCAATGTGACTCTGTTTCTTCAGAAACATTGCTTTTTATTTTAAGCCTGTACAAACGCACCCGAATCGTAAAATAGATTTAATTCATAATGAGTATGCTAAAAACCCAGCCGGTTAATTCACATTGGTTTACTGTTAACTCGACCATGTTATCAGTTGGATTCGTATTTGTGATGGATACTCTGTTTGAATTTGATTTGTAAAATGAGATTGGTTATATCCGGATTCACGATTTGTTTCTATGTTAAAATCGGTCATGATTCGTTTGAAATCAATGATTTCGTTCAAAACCAATCGAGTTTATTTGCCCATTTTACAATAACCAATTATCACTTATGTCGATTCTATTATGACTGTAATCAAAGTCAAAATGATCTGGTTACGATTTTGTATGAGTTGATTCTTGTACCTGTTTGAATTAATCTACCTGTGGCGTGAACCGTTTAATGGCATTGACAGCTATAATAATTTTAAAACGATTTTGTTTCGATCTGATCGTATCTTTTGTTGTTAAGAAAACACAACGTTTGCCTGCGATTTGTTTGATTGCATTACCTTCAAGTTGGATATGAAATGATTTGCAAAACTATTTGGTTTTGATTCTGTCTACCCGACTATGATGACAATCAAAATAGAGTATGTATGTCTCTCTATTTGGTTATTGGATTTTGATCCTATTTGATTTCAAATGATATAACATTTTCGAATGAAATGATTCATTATTGGTTGTTAATTCAATTTGATTTTATTAAAAAGATTTGATTCAATTTCAATTATGATCCTGTATGTTATTTTAGAGTAGCTACAGAATCAGATGATTTTGTAGCTAAGTCTGTAGAATTAGATTTTTATTGTTTTGCTAATAAAATATCTCTCTAACTTGTTATTTTTGGTCCATTGCAAATGAATTCGAAATTGCATTGGATTTGATGAGCAATTAGAGGATATTTGAAATATTTTGGTTTCATTTTAGTTTCCTAGTTTAGTTGATTTTGGGAATATCTTCCCAGATTATGTAAACAGTTTGATAACTGCCATAGGGAGGTTTTACCCTGTGGAGAAACTTATAAATGCTTATTATTTTTGTAATAATGATCATCCTCATTCATGGGAGAACAAGGATATGGAATTTTAATACAGTCTGAGACAAAATTTGATATTCTGCTACAACTTTAGCTTTTCATAATATCAATATTTTGTTTTATGTTTATGTGTATCTATTTGCATTTGGTTAATGACTACTTTAGCTATCTTAATCTTTGAAAATGATATGTTTTGATCAATATAATCCATATTTGATTTCTTCCAGTGTCTGAAAAACATAGCAATTGTTTGATTCAGTTTGTGAACGACAGATTTCTCTTCTTCATAAGTTGAATTATTAAATATAAGTTTTTGCATAACAGGTTTCCCTTATTGCAGAGATTTATAAATCATATAATCGTTATGATTTTTTATGTCTTGTTTGTCTTGTAAACAACTCAAAGAGTAGCGCAGCCTATCATTTATGAGAAGCTTCTGGATCGTCCGGTGCAAATTTCCTTCCTCCGACCAGCTTCGAAGTCATCATACACAGGACAAATCTGGAGCGTTTCCAGGTCAGTTTGTCATTTGTTTAGTATATTATTAGTAGTTTAGTTTAGATATAAGTTTAGTTAGATATATGTAGAGTTAGTATATTAGATTGTTTAATTTCAATAAGTTTTATTTCTTGTTTATAAAATTATAAAATAAAATAAAAAATAAAAAAAAATACCTTCCTCTGTCTTAGGGCAGAGAGCTAATGAGTTTTGCAGGTTTTATTTAAATCTGTATTTTGTAGATATTGTACATTTTATAAATAAGTTATATATCAAGTAGTAGTTAGTATAGTATTAGTTAGTAGTTTGTATATATAGATAGTAGATTAGTTAGTATGTTTAATAGTTGGTTTTAATTAGATTAGTTAGATTAGTTCATTTTATTTATTGTTAGTTAGTTCAGTTTGTTTTATTTGTTTTAATTAGATTTGTTAGTTTAGATTAGTTTCTCTTTGGTTTTCCTAGGACCTTAGATCGGCTAACGAAGCCGCTAAACCCATCAGGGTGGTTCATTCCAAATGGCTTGGGTTATTAGACAACCCTGGACCGGTTCCACTCTCTCAGTTGACGGACGGTCAATTTCGCCTGTCAACAGAACCATGCCTCTGTCCTTTGCATCTGATAAATCTCTCCCCCTTTGTCATCAATGGAAAAGGTATCTTTCCATCTGGGGTTGCTCCCCCTGACAGTCTTTCCTCTTATGGTGCTTCCTCGTGTACATCTAAGACATATAAGATAAGCATTCAAAAAGCATTCATTTTTGGAGTAGAAATAACTCCAAGTCTTTGGCGAATATATTCAAAGAGTTCTAGTGGAAGTGGTTTTGTAAAGATGTTTTCCACTTGTTCTTTTGTGCCCACGTACTCAACTCTAATGTTCTTTTCTGCAACTTGTTCTCGTAGAAAGTGATACTTGATTGGAATGTGCTTCGTCTTGGAGTGCATCACTGGGTTTTTTGAGATATTGATGGCACTTGTATTATCACAATATATTGGAATGGCCTCATCATACTCAACCTGTATATCTGTCAAAGTTTATTTCATCCAAAGAACCTGTGTACAACATGCTGCTGCTGTAAAATACTCTGCCTTGGCTGTAGATAGAGATACTGGTGATTGTTTCTTGCTTAGCCATGATACCAAACACTCACCTAAGTAGAACACTGCTCCATTGGTGCTTTGTCGATCATCAATACAACCTGCCCAATCTGCATCTGTGTAGGCAATAAATGATAGATCTTTTCCTTTTGGATACCATAATCCAAACTCTTATGTTACTTTGAGATATCTGAAGATCCTCTTTACTGCTAATACATGTGATTCCTTTGGTGCTACTTGAAATCGTGCCACCTATCCAACTGCCTGCATTACATCTGGTCTTGATGCTGTCACATATAGTAGGCTTCCAATCATTGACCTATATTGCCTATGATTTGTAAACTTTGAATCATCATCTTTGCTCAACTTACAACTGGTTTGCATGGGAGTAATAATTGGTTTGCAATCTTCCATTCCAAACCTCTTTAGCATTTCTCTGATATACTTGGTTTGAGAAATAAAAATTCCTTGGTTGATTTGACGTATCTGAAGTCCCAGAAAGAAGGATAGTTCTCCAAGTAACAACAATTCAAATTCATTCTGCATGTCTTTTGCAAATTTTTGGCTTAACCTGTCATCATCACTACCAAAAATAATATCATCAACATAAACTTCAATTAATAAAATATTACCTTGACTTACCTTGATGTAGAGATTGTTGTCTGCACTTCCTTTTCTGAACCCTGCCTGCTGCAGATACTTATCCAGTCTAGAGTACCATGCTCTAGGAGCCTGTTTTAGACCATACAAGGCCTTCTTTAATTTACACACATAGTCTGTGTTCTCTGAAAACTAAAATCCTTTTGGTTGTTCAATGTAGACTTCTTCTTCAAGTTCCCCATTTAGAACAGATGATTTTACGTCCATCTGATATACTTTAGCATTCTTGGAACATGCATAAGCTAAAAGCAAACATATTTCTTCCATTCTGGCAACTGGGGAAAATGTCTCTTCAAAGTCGATTCCTTCAATCTGTGCATATCCTTTACATACCAATCTAGCTTTGCTCCTTGTAACTTGTCCATATTCATTCAATTTATTCCTGAAAACCCATTTTGTGCTGATCAAATTCTTATTCTTTGGTCTTGGAACCAATTCCCAAGTGTCATTTTTCTCTATTTGATCCAATTATTCATCCATGGCCTTATTCCAAAATTCATCCTTGCTGGCTTCTTCAAAACAGTTTGGTTCAATTGTAGATAACAGTGCTAGGTGTGTTTGTTCTGGTGAATGGATTTTTCTTCTAGTCTCAACTCATGCATGTTTGTTTCCAATAATCTGATCTGAAGGATGATTCTTCTGTACTCGTTTTCTAGGTGTCTTTGGAGATACTTGCTGAACTTGCTCTTCTAATTCGGTTGGATTCTCTTCATCTTCATCTTCCTCTTCTTTTTCTTTTTCATCTTCTTCTTCAAAAAGTTGTTTCATTGATTTGTTTTCTTCTTCCTTTGATTCTGGTCTGCCTGTTTAATCAATTGTTACGTTGATGCTTTCCACAACTTTGTTTAATCTTAGATTGTAACACTTGTATGCTTTCCTTGTACTTGAGTAACCAACAAGTATTCCTTTGTCCACACGAGAGTCAAACTTTCCCATTCTGCCATCTTCTCTTTTGATGTAGCATTTGCTTCCAAAAACTCTGAAGTGCTTCACATTTGTTGGTCTTCCTTTCCATATCTTGTAGGGAGTTTTATCAGTGTTGTTTTTGACCATTACTCTATTTTGAATGTGACTTGATGTATGCACTACCTGTGTCCAAAAAATATCTGTCAATTTGTAATCCATTAGTATTATTTGAGCCATTTCCTGTTCAATTATCATCCATTATGATAATGTTCCTTTGTCTTTGAACCACTCTCTGAACCAATCTATGAATCCATGCTCTCATCCACTATCATATATCTATTAAAACCTACTAAGTCTTCTTAAAAATCCATCTCTGTCCATACTGTCCAAGACTCTACTTCCACAACTGTCGATAATGCTAACCCATTTATCATTATACTATCAAACTGTACTTATGCTAACTGATTACTCTGAATATGACTTCTCAAACTCTGCAAGATGCTCGAAGGATGGTTCTTTGGTCTATCACAAATATTGCATAGAATCCCCCTGTCTAATATTCATATTACTTGGGAGTCTCTAAGCCGGATGGCTTAGATCAATTCCTTCTCTGATGTGTATTCATCATCATATTCATTGGTAGATTCATCATCATCTTCATTGGTAGATTTATTATCTCTCTGAGCTTTGACTTCTTTCTTTCTATCTGTGGATTCATGTTTCACTACAATGTATGAAAGTACAATCTCTTGAACCTGTTCCTTATTTACCTGTCCTTCCTTTCTTTCAGTTATTTTCCAAACCTTTCTGTATCTAACATCTTTCCTTTTCTTTGTAGAATTTTTTTCATCTTGTTTTATTGTCAATCTTGCGATCTCTGGAACCTGGTCTTTGTTCACCTGTTCTTCCTGTTTTCTTATCCATACTTTTTTATATCCAATATCAGTATTCTCTTTCATGGAAGTATCGATCATGCTTCTACAATCACTGGCTATGTGTCCATAGTTATGACAATTGTAACACTCAATGTTACGTGCGACCACATAGGCATGGTCTGCTTGAACATTTATTTTATAATCCCTGCAATCTGCAACCTTATGTCCAAAGTTAGTACAATAAAAACAATGACCATAAAATAAATTTCTATACCTGGGAGTGAATGATCTTCTTTGTGGCGTAGTCCTTCTGAATTTTTTCTTCGACTGATCATGATCATGATTGGATATTTTTTGTGGCTTGAACATGGATGGTATTCTTGAAGATGTATCTTCTATAGTTTTCTTAGATTCTGGTTGACCATGATTCCTTCCTTTGAGTACTTCTGCATAACTCTTTATATTTTCTTCATTCTTCTTTTCTAGCAACGTAGAGTGCTTCTCTTCATTCTCTACAAATGATGTGGATGTTTCTGTCTCTTCAACTTTCTTGTTGATCTTGTCGATTTTGACTTTTAGTGTGACAACTTCTTCTTCAAGAATCTCAACCTCTTCTTCTTTCTTCATTATCTGAGACTTCATGACTTCTTCTGTTCCTTCAAGTTTGATTTTCAATGCAATTATTTCTTCTTCCATTCTTCTCTCTTCTTGACCAAACTCTTCCTCAAGTTGGTTTAAATCATTGGTTCTTTCCTTGATATGATCTATCAATATATTTTCTCTCTTTTCTGCGTCTTCCTTTTGTGCTGCTATGTTGGATTCTAAACATTTCTTTTGATATTCTAGAGTTTCTTCAATTCTTCTGGCCTCTTCTAGTTGAGCTCTTAAATTCTTGATGACCTGCTGATCCTTTTCAAAACCTTGAACACTTTTCTTTTGCTTCATCAATTATTTCTTGGATCAGTTGTTTTCTTCTCTTTCTTTCCTTAGATATTTAATTGCACTGATCAATTTTTCTTTGTAATCAACTTCTGCTTCATCATACTCTTCCTCTTCTGAATCTGTCTGACATGATAAACATCTTTCTTCTTGTTCTGTATCTGCA
>ML780037.1:891800-901917 GCA_009831015.1 Picea engelmannii | reverse complement strand
TCTTTGGCATTTTCTGAATCTACGATGGGTGAAGAATATATGTCATGTAACTTATCCCAAAGTTCTTTGGTTGATGAACATTTACCAACCTTTTCTCTTACCAGTTTAGGTAATCCTTCCCAGATGAAATCCATTGCTATTTTCTTATTCTTATTCAATTCCTTCTTGGTTGTAGTCTTTGCCCTTTTTGAACTATCATATCCTGTAACAACTGATAGCCAAATATAATGTCCTTGTGCCTGTAAAAATACTTCCGTCCTTCTGCTCCACATCACATACTTAAAACCATTCTAACCATTAAACATTGGTTCTCCATTCTCAGAATAATACATGATATTTTTCCAATGGTTAAATTGTTTCCTGAAGGAACCTTGCTCTGATACCAATTGTTGAATTACTGAGAGGGGGGGTGAATCAGTAATAGAGAAATTTAATCCCTTTTAACCATATAATCCAAGTGTTATATCAATGAAGCATTATCATCCAATAACTGCAGAGTAAATAAACAATGAACAAATGAACAATCATACAAATACACAGTACACCAGTGTTTTACATGGAAATCCAAATCAGGAGAAAACTACAAAATGCTTTTTCTTATATGTCTTGAAGAATTACACTCATTGGAAGCACCAACTTCCTTTGTTTTCCAACTGCAACTGGAAGGAGGCTCCAAACCCCTAGTTTCTTAGGCTACAACCTGAGGGAATCTCTAACTCCCCAATTCTCTGGCTACAACCAGAAGGAGGCTAAAATCTCCTATGTTCTCCATCTAAAACCGGAAGGTGGCTACAACCACCTATCCTTGCCCCGTCCTACTGGTGTCCAGGTCGGCATGCCTCACGTTCCAACCCGCTCTCACCAGGACCTTCTTTCACACAGCCCAAAGAGTCAAAGGCTCTTCCAAATCCCTCTCGGGAGTTCTCACTACCCACAACACTCCTGTCTGACCTCCCTCCAAAATCGGGAAATTGGGTTTTGCGGTATCGCAAACCTTGTGTGCCCGTTCTCGTGCAATTCAAAACCCCGAACCCCGATCTCCGATGGTCAAAGGTCAACGCCTCCATCCTGTCGGGGTTTTCCCTATCGAGAAATTGGTGAATGTGATGTCTCTTTACACTCGCGCCACAAAACTCTGAATGTCGATATGCACGTGCGCTAACCCCGCGCCACATCACCTCCTCTCTCCACTCTTATCAGGAATCGATGGATCGTGATTTCGCCATTTACAATTCCTTCTCAATAAAACTTCGAATGCTGAATCCCGACCTCCTGGGATTCGATGCCACGTGTCCCCGTGGTGATCGAAGGCCCCGATTGATTCGGGAAATCGCCAATCTCGATTTCAACGAATTCAAAACTCTTACCACGTCAAACGCCGAACGCTGAACCCGATGGGCGTTGGTCCTTCCCTCCTACGCTTATGGACTAAACTTCGCGCAGTTTTTCCCTGATCCAATGGTCAGTGGGATCTCGCGATTTTCCGTAGCGAACCCTGGTTGTCTATTCCCTTGTCCTTAGAGGATCTTTGCTTTCCAACACTCTGCTCTATTCGTAACCTCTCCTGGGTCTGTTCCCACTGTACTTACGATGGGGCTATCCCTGCTGAGCTTGATTCCTCCCACTCCTTTCAACTGAAGGTTGGCACACTCCTTGCGCTCGGCGTCCAATCACTCTCTAAGTGTTGGATCTTTTGGACTCTATGCACTTCTGGCAACAGAAATCCCTGCCTTCCTTTTCTCAGATTAACTACTGAGATTCCAACCTTGGCCTGCACTTCACCTGCACGGCTCTAATAACCCAATTCAACTCCTGGGCAGATGAGAATAAGAGTTCAACTATCTGGCCTCATCAACGCACTCTATGCGGATGAATGCGACTGCACTCTATGCAGGAATCTCCTGGCTCAGACAGAGAAACAATTGAAACTCATTCTCCTCTTCCTCTCACAGATTTCAATCAACTATGAAATCACACACGCAGCATATCAAAGCAAACGCATGACCAAAAGCAAACATACATAAGAATAATATCCACACAGATAAACAACACAAACCATGAAAGTGAATTAAAGGCTTCCTTCCTTCTATTAATTTAATCGGTACATGGGTGTTCTTCACAGGTTCTCTGCTCTGCTCTTCATAATGCTTTTTATGGTAATGAATACCCCACAATAATACAAAGGAGGGTGCCTATATTCCGTTTTCCCTCTCGAAATCTGAAACTATCAAATCTACAATTAAATTCCTATCTAACAACATTAAAACTATTAAATGCCTCCTTATCTACAATACAATACAGGTGCGCTTCTTTATGAATGGCTTCATAAAAGAGCGGCGCTACAACTTCCAAAGCATTTCAAAAATATATGTGCTGGCACTGTCTAGCTGTCTTTCCTGCTCCACGCGCTGGCTCGCCTGATGATTGAGCGATGCTCCTGCGTCATACTCCTCGGCTCAAAAGATTTCATGGGCTCCTGTCCATGAGCTCCTGCACAGTCTGCCCATGTCTCTGTATTGTTGCTTCTGTCTCCTAGCTGGCATCCTCCACTGGGTGATTCTTCCATTTCACCAGGTATTCAAAGTACTGCTTTCGCCTAGTCTTCTTTCCTGCTCGCTTGTCCAGTATACACTCCATCTACGGCTTCTCCGCTATTGGCATCTGTTTCTACCACTGGACTTCTGTTCCTTCAGTTCCAGTGTCTGCTTCTGCAGCCCTGTATGGGTATAAATCCAAAACATTGAAAATCAGAGATATCCCGATGCCCTCTGGCAACTCAATTTCATATGCATTTTCCCCAAATTTCTTCAGGACTCTGCACGGTCCAATCTTCTTCATCTTGAGCTTGTTGTATGTTCCCCTTGGGAACCTTTCCTTCCTTAAGTGCGCCAGAACCATGTCACCAAATTCAAACTGAAGTTGTCTCTTCCACTGATCAGCTCTGTGCTTATACTCTTGATTTGACTTCATCAGTCTCTACTTCACCTTGCTATGAAGTTCTTGCATCGCCTCAACGAACTCTTCAGCTCTCGCGCTGCTAGTTTAAGCCTGTTCTGACTCCCTAAGTTCAGAAACCCCCCTCGGTTGTGTTCCATATAAAATCTGAAATGGGCCTTTTCCTGTACTCCTGTTCACAGAGTCATTGTATGCGAACTCTACTTGTGGTAATATCTGGTCCCAACTGCTATGGTGCTCCATCACCAAGCTTCTCAATAGGTCCCCCAGACTTCTGTTGACCACCTCATTTTGTTCGTCTGTCTACGGATGATAAGCCGAACTAAATGCCAAATTAGTCCCTAGCTTCTTCCATAGCATCCTCCAAAAATGACCTATGAATTTTGTATCCCTGTCCGAGACTATGCTCCTCGACAACCCATGTTGTCTAACAACCTCTTTGAAAAATAAGTTTGTGATGTGGGTCGCATCGCTGGTCTTTTGACACAGAATAAAATGTGCCATCTTCGAGAACCTGTCCACCACCACAAAGATGTAATCCACTCCTCTTTGCGTCCTCGGCAATCCCAACACAAAGTCCATACTAATGGCCTCCCATGGTCTCTCAGGTATGGGCAATGGCTGATATAACCCAGTGTTTTGCTTCCGGCCCTTCAAATGTTGACATATCCGGCACCTGTCAACAAATATTTTAACATCTGCACGCATGCCCAGCCAATAATACGATTCACTCAGCTTGGTGAATGTTTTGTCATGTCCAAAATGACCTGCTAATCCTCCGCTATGTTTTTCTTTCACCAAATTCTCCCTCATGGAGCAATTCGGTATGCACAATTGATTGCCCCTGAACAACAATCCCTCCTAGATCATGAAATCTATCCACAGACTCCGATCTCTAAGAACTGAATTCTCAGCCGTCTTGTATGCTTCCTTGAAGCCTGCATCTCCTGCGTACATGTCCTTTAGATTTTCAAAACCCAAGGTCTTAACTCTGAATTCCTGCAACAACAAACATTTCCTGCTCAAAGCGTCAGCTACTTTGTTAGCATTTCCCGAAATGTGTTTGATCACAAAGGTGAAATTCTGCATGTACTCTACCCATTTTGCATGCTTCTGGTTCAACTTCTCCTGTTGACTTACAAACTGCAATGCATGATTATCGCTGTACATTACAAATTCCTTGGGTATCAAGTAATGCCTCCACTTCTTCAATGCATGTATAATGGCATAAAACTCCTTATCATATGTGGAGTATTTCAGCTTTGCATCGTCTAGCTTCTCGCTGAAATATGCAACAGGTCTGTCATCCTGACTCAAGACCCCTCCAACAACATATCCACTAGCATCACATTTCACCTGAAATGTCTTCTGAAAATCAGGCAACACCAGAATTGGTTGCTCGGTTATCTTTTGCTTCAACAAGTTGAAGCTCCTTTCAGCCTCTGTTGTCCAATGAAAAACTTTATGCTGCTTCTTCACGGTGTCCATCATCGCGGCGCTAATTCCATTGAATTTTCTGATGAACTTTATGTAGAAACTAGCCAATCCATGGAAACTCCTCACCTCGAAAACATTTCGGGGTGATGGCCAATTCCTTATCACTTCTACCTTCTCAGGATCCATCTTCAACTCATTCACTGAAATAACAAAGCCCAAATAAATAAGCTCTGTCTGCATGAAGGAACACTTCTTCATATTTACCAACAGCTTCTCCTGCTGCAGTCTTCTCATTACAATGGCCAATTGCTTTAAGTGCTCAGCCTTGGTTTTACTGAAAATCAGTATGTCGTCCAGATATATGACAACAAATTTTCCCATGAACTCCCACAAGACTTCATTCATCAGTCTCATGAATGTGCTCGGCACATTTGTCAAGCCAAACGGCATGACCAGCCACTCGTACAAACCTTCGTTTGTTTTGAATGTTGTCTTCCATTCATCTCCCTCTCTCATGTGAATCTGATGGTATCCGCTCTTCAAATCTATCTTTGAAAAATAATTTGCCACACCCAAGCAATCCATCAGATCATCCATTCTTGGTAGTGGAAACCTGTACCTAATGGTGATTTTGTTTATCGCTCTAGAGTCTGTACACATTCTCCAACCTCCATCCTTCTTTGGACTTAGCACTGTTGGAACAACACATGGACTTAGACTCTCTCTAACCAGTCCTTTATCCAGCAGATCCTGTACCTACCTTTTGACCTCCTCATTCTCCTGCGGTGTCAACCTGTACGCAGCCTTATTCAGTAAACTTGCTCCGGGTATGAGGTCAATGTGGTGACTCACACTCCTCATTGGTGGCAACGAACGAGGTAGTTCGTCCACGATGATATCAGCGAACTCTCCCAGCAGTTCTTGAATCTCTCCTGGCAAGTTGTCCACTCTTGTGCTTGTCAGGACAAATTTCGGTTTCCTGACCACAAAGAATTGTGGATCTTCATTTTTCTCCATCTCTGTGAGAAGTTCCTTCCCACTCATGAGAAGTATCATGCTATTTACTTCCGGCTTCACTTCTTTATCTTTTATCGGAAGTAGTCTGTGTGTTCTCCCATCCTTCTCCAAGGTATATGTGTTCATCCTTCCGTCATGAACAACATTTCTATCATACTGCCATGGTCTACCCAGTAATATATGACATACATCCATGGGAATGACATCACACAGAATATCATCATGGTAATTCCCTATCTTAAATTTAACTAAGCATTGTTTTGTAACACTTACCCGGTGTCCTTTCTGTAACCACGAGACTTTATATGGACTCGGGTGCTTAGTTGTTTCCAGCTCCAGCTTTTCCACCATCTCGGTCGAAACGAGATTATCGGTGCTCCCACTGTCAACTATGACCTTGCATTTCCTGTCCTTGGCTATGCAAGCTATCCTGATCAGTCTTCTCCTCTGTACTGAGCTTTACACCTCTTTCTCAGGTGTCAAAAGGAGTTTATGCATTCCTAGCGATCTCCTGCTGTCTGCATCTTCGTTCTCAGCATCACGCTTCTGCGCCTCTGTGATGTGAGTTTCTCCTCTGTCCATTTTTCTGTCTGGACAATCAACAGCTTTGTGTCCATATTTCCCACATGTAAAACATGTGATGACTGATGACTCCTCCTCTGCCTCGTCCTCTGCCTCTGGTACGAGGAAAAATATTGGTGTTAGCATATCCGCCACCCTCCTCTGTATGCTGCCTCCTCGGCTCAGCATATTGCTGTCCTCTTTGTGAGGTTCCACCTCTCTCCAACTTACCCTGAGGTTTCTTCCATTCCTCCTTGAGCTTCTGCGTCCTTTCTTGGGCAACTTTCTTGCCTTTAGGCTGACTCCTGCCTCGCCCTCGCTGACCTTGCTTCGGCTCAGCTTCTCCTCGGCTTTTAGAGCCATCTGGTATGCATCCTCAACTGTTCGGATGGTAACCATGCTCAATTCATCCTGAATGTCATACCTCAGACCATTTAGATATCTCGCCACCTTCTCATCATCGCTCTCCCGATGACCTGCTCTGATGTTGAGTCGGTAGAACTCCTCGGTGTATTCCTTCACCGTCATCAACTTCTGTCTCAGGTTCTGCATTCGCCTGAACAGTGTGATCTGATAGTCTCTCGGGATGAATTTTTCTTTCATTTTCGAGATCATCCTGTCCCAGCTTTTGATCTTTTGTTTGCCTTTGCAGCGCCTATCAGCCTGCAACTCATCCCACCATAAGGCTGCATGTCCTTTCAACTTAGTAGAAGCATGCCTTACCTTCTTGTCCTCTTCGATATCCTCATAATCTAAGTAGGTATTGAGTGCTCGGATCCAATCCAACAACTCTTTTGCATCCAGATTCCCCTTATAGACGGGAATGTCCATTTTGGTCTTCAAACTCATCCTGGAGATGGCTCTAATCAACCGCTCTGTTGAGGCGTCTTCTACTGAGACCTCTTCTGCATCGTGTCCAGCTTCCTCTTCCACCTTAGAATCACTGAACTCTCTGGCACCAGCTCCGCTTCTCTGCGCTATCTCCATCTCCTCAAGCCTTGCTCGGAGATCTCGCATCTGGCGCTCTATTTCTGGATTCCCTGCAGGTCTTCCTCTTCTTCGCACCTCCTTGTCTTCTGGGTCGGGCGACTGTCTTTCTCTCCTAGGCGGCATGGTGAAATCCGCTTCTCTCTGCTACCGGAACAAAGAGAACTCTTCTCCCACTCTGATACCACTTGGTGTCCAGGTCGGCAAGCCTCACGGTCCAACCCGCTCTCACCAGTACCTTCTTTCACACGGCCTGAAGAGTTAAAGGCTCTTCCAACTCCCTCTCAGGAGTTCTCACTACCCACAGCACTCCTGTCTGACCTCCCTCCAAAATTAGGAAATCAGGTTTCGCGGTATCGCAAACCCTGTGTGCCCATTCTCGTGCAATTCAAAACCCCGAACCCCGATCTCCGATGGTCAAAGGTCAACGCCTCCGTCCTGTCGGGGTTTTCCCTATCGAGAAATCGGTGAATGTGATGTCCCTTTACACTCGCGCCACAAAACTCTGAATGCCGATATGCACGTGCGCTAACCCCGCGCCACGTCACCTCCTCTCTCCACTCTTATCAGGAATCGCGGGATCACGATTTCATCGTTTACAATTCCTTGCTCAATAAAACTCTGAATGCCGAATCCCGACCTCCCAGGATCCGATGCCACATGTCCCCGTGGTGATCGACGGCCCCGATTGATTCGGGAAATCACCAATCACGATTTCAACGAATTCAAAACTCTTACCACGTCAAACGCTGAATGCCGAACCCGATGGGCATTGGTCCTTCCCTCCTACGCTTACGAACTAAACCTCGCGCAACTTTACCCTGATCCAATGGTCAGCGGGATCTCGCGATTTTCCCCAGTGAACCCTGGCCGTCTATTCCCCCGTCCTTGGAGGATCTTTCCTTTCCAACACTCTGCTCTATTCGTAACCTCTCCTGGGTCTGTTCCCACTATACTTACGACGGGGCTATCCCTGCTGAGCTTGATTCCTCCCACTCCTTTCAACTGAAGGTTGGCACACTCCTTGTGCTCGGCGTCCAATCACTCTCTAAGTGTTGGATCTTCTGGACTCTATGCACTTCCGGCAATAGAAATCCCTGCCTTCCTTTTCTCAGATTAACTACTGAGATTCCAACCTTGGCCTGCACTTCACCTGCACGGCTCTAATAACCCAATTCAACTCCTGGGCAGATGAGAATAAGAGTTCAACTATCTGGCCTCATCAACGCACTCTATGTGGATGAATTCGACTACACTCTATGCAAGAATCTCCTGGCTCAGACAGAGAAACAATTGAAACTCATTCTCCTCTTCCTCTCACAGATTTCAATCAACTATGAAATCACACACGTAGCATATCAAAGCAAACGCATGACCAAAAGCAAACATACATAAGCATAATATCCACACAGAGAAACAACACAAACCATGGAAGTGAATTAAAGGCTTCCTTCCTTCTATTAATTCAATCGGTACATGGGTGTTCTTCATAGGTTCTCTGCTCTGCTCTTCAGAATGCTTTTTATGGTAATGAATCCCCCACAATAATACAAAGGAGGGTGCCTATATTCCATTTTCCCTCTCGAAATATGAAACTATCAAATCTACAATTAAATTCCTATCTAACAACATTAAAACTATTAAATGCCTCCTTATCTACAATACAATACATGTGCTCTTCTTTATGAATGGCTTCATAAAAGAGCGGTGCTACAACTTCCAAAGAATTTCAAAAATATATGTGCTGGTGATGTCCAGCTGTCTTTCTTGCTCCACGCACTAGCTCACCTGATGAGTGAGCGATGCTCTTGCGTCACCTACCACCCTGAAGTAGAAGTAGAATGATGAAACCACTGTCACACTATCACTGTGAGATATACTATTGTAAACATGTACCAATAAATATGAACCATGCATCAACCATGCATCAAACTGTACCTCAACTTGTAAACAACCTGTACCATAAACAAGTGCATCAACCATGCATTAACCTGTACCTCAACCTGTACCTTAAACAAGTGCATCAGCCATGCACCAACCTGTAATCAACCTGTACCATAAACAAGTGCATCAACCATGCATCAACTTGTACCTCAACTTGTAATCAACCTGTACCATAACCAAGTGCATCAACCATGCACCAACCTATAATCAACCTGTACCATAAACAAGTGCATCAACCATGCATCAACCTGTACCTCAACCTGTAATCAACCTGTACCATAACCAAGTGCATCAACCATGCACCAACCTGTAATCAACCTGTACCATAAACAAGTGCATCCAACCATGTATGAAGTATGTACCAATCATGTGTCAACTACTCATCAATATGTACCAACATCATCAACTATAAACCTCATGTATGTGCACCAACTCATCAACTACTTGTCTCAACCATGTACTCAACATATACCACAACCAAAAGCCCTCATCAATTTCATCATCCAAATCTGATTTGTAGCTCTGTAATAGACCTGGTGTATATGATCACATTCCTGCAAACCTTCCTTAACTTCAAAAACAAGAGACTAGCATTTTCATCAAACTTTTCTTTAGTCTCACATGCCTAGTTTTGGAGTAGTCAACAACCCTAACTTGAAGTAATCATAACTTTGAACCTGTAATGTATAAAGATATGAAACTGATATACAATGTTATTCAGTGTGTTTAATTCAATGCCTCGAAGTGTCACTACTTGGAACCTCTCATAAAATGAGTTATAGCAAAAATGGCATACCTTGCTAAATTCTGGCTTATTCTAGAGAGTGACCTTGTAGAGCGTTCCCTGCACAAAACATTTGATGAAATGATATAAAACTATTACAAAGAATACTACAGACTGTACCCTAACCAACACATTTTATCTCAATGAATTTGGATCTGTTATGAAGACGTTATGACATTTTTACCCGAAAAACCTGATTTTGACTAGTTTCAGGATGGGCCACAAACCCTATTTTCCACGGAGTGTAACTCCAAAAATACAATGACCCACAAGATTAATTTTTAACCATAGATACTTGGATATGTTTTCTCACTTTCATAGAAATTTCAGGATCTGAATCATTATATAAAAAAATTTATAGCGAAAATGGTGAGATGACCTGTAAATAACATACCTTAGAAAGCACCATCAAAAGAATTTATCCTTCCTTGC
>ML780037.1:880723-891714 GCA_009831015.1 Picea engelmannii | reverse complement strand
TAGGGTTGGGTCCACTTCTAATTTCTCCATTAAATTTATTATTGAAATAATTTATTTTGTATTCACTTTGAATTATAATACACTCATCACTTCACTTTATTATTTACCTTTTAAAATCTCTTAAACCTCTTTGACTACTTTGAAGTAGTCACATAAAGTATGGACCTCAAGTTTTCCATAGTCATGTATCAAATCTAGACAACTCCACCATAGCTTCACCTCAATGCATGGGGGAAAACCATGAGTTTTAGAATTTTAAAATTCAGAAGGCCTAAATCTAGACAACAAATTATCTCCAATCTGAATGCATAAGCAATGGATTTTATTGTAGAAAGAGTAAATGTTACCCAAATCTCCTTATGTTTTTTCACGATTTCACATAATGTTGACTGCACGAATATTCTTTGGGACTAAAATGTTGTTCAAAAGAGCTTGGAAATGGCAACATCACCATGTTTTAGGATGGACTCCATAAATTTTGTTTGCCTAGTGTTCTTCATTATTTTGAAGTCAAGTTTATCTTCATTCATGATGAGTGGATTGAAAGCATTGATCATGTTAACTAGGTTCAGTAGATTCTGTGCTAGTGCTGCATATGACCAATTTTTCATAAGGTTGCTAAAATTTACTTGAATGTCCATCTTGGGTTGAATACGATGAATTATAGGTTTTTGGGTTTCACACAAGTTCAATTTTGGAGATTGAAATGGCATTAAGGGATTGTAAGTTGCATATGTATGTTTTTTTTTAACTGTTTGAAGTAAGAAGCTATCAAATGCTAATGGTTAATATGCAACCTTCTACATCATTGAGGGAGGCTCTTGTTAGAATTGGTGCATGAGTCTTGAATATAAGCTTTCCACCTGCTGAATCATGGACTATGAAGCTTAAAGTAAGGAAAAAAAAATCTAGGAGGCACTTGATGAGCTTGATGAGTTGGGGGAGAAGGCTGCACTGAAGAGAGAAAATGGTGAAAAGTTTTTCGAGAAAAAAAATGTAACAATAGTAATATAATAATATAAAAATTATAATGGGATGATTGTAAATGTATATTAATTATAAAAATTTAATTTTAATTAAATATATTTTATGATAATGTGATATAAAAATTTAATTTATATCAACATCTTTTAATAATATAACAATTTATTAAAGTTGAATTTATAATTTATTTTTTATAACATGAGAATGTATTGATGATTTATAAATAATTTTATGGTAATAATGTTTTTAATTATAAAATATGATAATTAAATATTTTTATCATTTATTATGACAACAATAAAAATTATGTTTATAATAATTTTTTTCCACAATACAATGATCACTTAAAAGTTAAAATTATTATAACTTTTTTAAAATAATAAAATTAAAATAATAATATAACAATGTGATAATGAGTAATTTGAAAGTTCAATTTTCACCATAACAATGACGAAGATTTAAGAAACTGATATTTATAGTATATTTGCAACACTATAATAATAATTTAAAAAGAGTTTATAATAACATTTTTTAAATGATATTTTTTTCAATAAGAAAAAATGCTTATATTAGAAAATATAAATAGTCTTTTACAAAAAATTGACTTCTCGAATATCACTTGAAGTTCCTTTATGATAATATGTTTTTAAATTGAGAGTATAAGGACAGCCGGTGATGGAGTGTGTTGTTCAGGCACTCTGTGATGTTAAAGTCAGTGGTTTGTGACTTGTTGGACTAACCTGTAGCTTAGATGCCCCCTTGAGTTGTGGTTTCTCAGCCACAGGTTAGTCCCACAAGTCACAGACAAACTAACAAACAAAAAAAATAATTGAGAGTATAATGATGATTAAAAGTAAAATTTATAGTAACTTTTTTATTTTAATATGATGATAGATTAAAAAATTATATTTATAATAATTTTTTTCATGAAGTAGTGATGAATTAAAATTAAGATGATCGGAACATTTTAATGATATGATAATGTAATGATGAGAAATTTGAAAATTAAATTGAGATAGTGATAATAATATTTTTTCAAAATAGTAAAACTATGCAGTCCTCCTTAATGGAGTTCAATTCCTCATAAATGACATAATAAAATATTTTGTAATGGCTTAAAGCCTATATGTATTGGAAGTTGCCTTTGATTCAATTGAATAGCAAGACAACTACTTTTCGAGAAAAAAAATGTAACAATAATAATATAATAATATAAAAATCATAATGGAATGATTGTAAAAGTATATTAATTATAAAAATTTAATTTTAATTAAATATATTTTATGATAATGTGATATAAAAAATTAATTTATATTAACATCTTTTAATAATATAACAATTTATTAAAGTTGAATTTATAATTTCCTTTTTATAACATGAGAATGTATTGATGATTTAAAAATAATTTTATGGTAATAATGTTTTTAATTATAAAATATGATAATTAAATATTTTTATCATTTATTATAACATCAATAAAAATTATATTTATAATAATTTTTTTTCACAATACAATGATCACTTAAAAGTTAAATTTATTATAGTTTTTTTAAAATAATAAAATTAAAATAATAATATAACAATGTGATAATGAGTAATTTGAAAGTTCAGTTTTCACCATAACGATGACAAAGATTTAAGAAACAGATATTTATAGTATATTTACAACATTATAATAATAATTTAAAAAGAGTTTATAATAACATTTTTTAAATGATATTTTTTTTCAATATGAAAAAATGCTTATATTAGAAAATATAAATAGTCTTTTACAAAAAACTGACTTCTAGAACATCACTTGAAGTTCCTTTTTTACAGCATCAAAAAAACTAAGAGAAGTAAGTTCTGTTCACATCGATGAAAGAACTAAAGAAAAACACAGAATAAAACTCCCAAGTGGGAGAAATAAAGGAAGAGGTGAGAATGACCGGAGAACAAGGGAGCGATTGGGAGCGAATACGATTCCAGTGACCGTTGGAGCCATGGTTTTCAAATTTCGGGAGACTAACCAGAGCTTCCATGGATGAAGAGCTAATAGGGTTTCGATTTCTTCACTCCTAAAACAATGTTGATAAGATTTCCCTTTACAGTTTCTGGTTCTTGTTCCTCTCTTTCTTCATGGTGTTTAGAGATCTTTTTAGTTTTTTAGGGTTAGTTTTCTCCTTTTGGAAGCTAAACCGAGTTATGGGTTATATACTTACACCTGTTAAATAACCTTACAACTTGATTTTAGTGACTTAAAATTGCATTTACTTCTGTCAGCGCTCTTTTTTTTTGTTTTTATCAAGGAAGGTGGGGTCTTATCCTTCCTTGAACTTCTCGTTTTCCTAGGGGTTTCACTTAGTGGTTTCCAGATTGCCTCCTCCATATTGGACACTATTAATGCAAAGGTACAAGATTTATTGAGTGAGCTTGCAGATGAGCTTTGGCAGGTAGATGCATTTATTTTGCACCTTACTACTCCGAATATGACTTCGAACCCTAAGCATTTTTCTTCTGGAGCACCTGGTATACCTTCTGTTACACATGAACCATTTACTACTTCGAACTCTGCACATACTCCATCTTTTGATACCTTTTTACCAGCCCTCTCAGATGATTCTTAGGGGACTCTACGCCGGTCCAAAGATCTTCTAAACTTTTAGGTGGTGGTGTTAGTAAACTCCAGAACCAGGCGTATTTCTCGACGGTTTCCTTTGGTGACCAGACGTATAGGAAATAGTGGAAAGCCTCGAAGGTGGTTAAGAGAATGGTTCTTGTAGAAGACATAGGTTTAGAAGATACTTGTAGGCTCGCATTATGTGGACTTGTAGGAAGATTCGCCTATCAGAGTATGAGTGATGAAAAACTCTCTGTCTGGTTAGAGAGGATTTGGTGTCTGGTCATTGGATACGTCCCAGATATCTACAGGTTATCTAAAGGTTGGATGGGCTTCCTCTGTAGGAGCCCGGAGGATGCAACATTATTGTTGAATTCATACTGGGTGGAGGGAACAAGTAGCTTAATGCTAAAAAGGTGGAGATTAGCATTCAACCTGGATACTCAATTTTTCCCATACAAATATATTTGGGTCCTCACAGGGTTGCCTTGGTTTCTATGGAATGTTGGCACATTGAAAGATATCGGTAATTCCCTTGGTAATTTTATCATGACAGACGAAGGAAATCTTTCGGGGTCTACAAGAAAGGTTGGTAAGGTGATGGTGGAAATTGATGTTCAACATGAACTTCCTGCTACTTTAGAAATCGAGTGGAGAGGTAGTGTTATACTGCAGAAGCTTGATTATTTAGGGGTTCCTTTCCACTGTAGCCTTTGCATAAGCACTAATCACCTTCATCGAGAGTGCTAAGGAAAGAAACAAATTGAAGAGTTGATGGAATATCTTAGAGATTACTACACCCAACCTGATGAATCTATGGATATAGGTTTTGAAGGTTTTGCTGGCAGAGAATCGAGCTTTCGGGAACCCTCTTCGATGATATTAGGTAAGATTCAATCCTACTGTCCGTCCTTTTACCATTCACTGACTTTTGGGGAAAGATAATTGGTGTTATCTTCTGAATGACTTAAACAAGTTATTGTTGATGTCGTTTCACCACCTTTATCTGCGAATGGGCTTTCAAGAGACATTGTTGAATCCACTGAAGACTTAGAATCACCTTCTACTTCACAGCCGTTTTTAGGGATATGGATCCTGTGGCCCTAACGAACCGACAGGTTTTGTCAGTTGATTTACCCACTAATGGTACCCCTACTATAGAACCCTTCCCTCCAAATATGTCTTCTCATTACCCTGGCACTAGTCAACCTGTTCTATATTCACCCTTTGTTCTTCCTGATTTTCGTGAACTGGAAGATGAAGAGTCAAATCTGACTGTAGTACTTGATTCACTTATCCCTTTTATTAGTGGTAATGATTCTTCTGTTAAACTGCCAGTTTTTATTGGTAATCTAGAAATGGTCATAGAGACTGTTACTGGTGATTACAGTGGTAAAAGTACAGAAGTGGGGGAGATTGGGAAAGAATTTTCATGGTCACGTGGTTTAGGTATTGAGCACTCTCTAGTGAAAACTTGAAGTGCTTGGAAAAAATCATCCATTGAAAATGTTTTTGAACCTAATTTACGAGTTTCCACTGATGATGGGGCCCTTAGGGCATTGAAGGCCCTTGCTCATTCCAAATAATGTTATTCTATCACTCAATATCAGGGGAACGGGAGGTGTCCTAACATTAGCCTCTGTCCCTGGAGTTCTTGATAAAGTGTGGCCTAATATTGTTTTTCTTCAGGAGACTTTAGTTCATGCAGAGAAAGCTCATGCATTTTTCAATTTACTAAGACCTAGGTGGCACTGCTGTGCGGTAAATTTTGTGGGTAAATCTGGGGGTTTATTAGTCTCATGGGACCCAAATTCCTTTGAGTTGATTTCCTATCTCACTTGTGGTGGAATTTTATTGACAGGTTTGAATCTGGAAAGTAAGAGACATATATCTTTTCTTAATATCTATGGGCCATGTTCGGAGCGTAAACCATTATGGGAAAGGCTGGAGAAGTTTGGACTCTTCGCAAAAATTTTTTTAGCACTTGTTGGTGATCTCAAATTGACTCTCTCATATGGGGATATTTGGGGAGGAACACATACTTTGGGTACCCTGGCCAGATTTTTTATTAATTATTTCTATAATAATAAGGTGATAGATATTGTTCCTGGAACTTTGGTGCCAACCTGGAGGAACGACCTTGTTGGTACTGAGTCTATTTCTAAGCGACTTGATCGAGTGCTCATATCATAAGATATTTTTTCATTGGTGGGAGTTTACAGGGCATGGGTTGAGTTTCCCTACATTTTTTATCATGCACTGATTGTTTTACAGCTTGATTCAACTTTGTCTTTTAAAGATTTTCCTTTCAAATTTAATCCATTGTGGTCGACAAAAAGTCTCTTTATTGAGATAGTACATAAACTCTGGAGATATTCTAAGTATCTCTTGGAGGATGGAAGACAAAGGATACTTGTTTGGAAACTTAAGGAGTTGAAAATTTTAATAGGATCCTGGAAAAAGGAGGAGAGGTATCGTAAAAGTTACAGACTTATGGAGTTGGAAAGGGAGATAACATTTAAATTACAAAATCCAACTGATGATATCTATAATAATTTTGGTGATCAGTGTCTTAGGTCACTGGAACATGAAAGATCGAAGATTCTACTTGAAACAGAGGAACAATGGCGTCATCACAGTCGAGCCATTTGGTTATAGAGTGGATATCAAAATACTAAATTATTTCATAGTTATGCGAGTTTTAGGAGGAATAACAAATATCTTTGGGAGTTAAAGGATGAGGAGGGGAAGACACACAACAGCCAGGAAAATTTAAAAAAAGATTCTTTTCAACACTTTAAAGAATTTTATGAAAATGGGATGGGTCCTCCGGTAAGAGAGCAAGTTAAGGTGGTTGCCTTATTTAAAGATATGATAAATAATTTGGAAGAAGAGGCCTTATTCAAACTAGTTGACTTGAAGGAACTTCAGAAAGTTATATCCAAGTTCAAAGTTGACAAAAGTATGGGCCCAGATGGTTGCACTGTCGAGTTTTTTAAGGATTTTTTTGATATTGTAGGGGAAGACCTGCTCGGAATGGTGGAAGAGTCTAGGAAAAAAGGATTTATAGTAGGAGATTTAAATTCTACCTTTATTACTCTAATTCTGAAAGTAAATAAACCTCATCTCTTTGGAGACTTACGTCTGATTTCTCTTTGTAACTTATGCTATAAGATTATCTCAAAGGTTATAGCAGATCGCATTAAACCATTCCTCTCTAGATCTCTCTCTGAAGAGCAGTTGGGATTTATTCAGAGGAGATAGATACAAGATGCCATCGGTACAGTACATGAATGTTTCCATAGCATAAAGAAGAAGAAAATCAAAGCACTGGTATTAAATCTTGATTTATAGAAAGCATATGACTGTGTTAACTGGGATCTGCTGAGATTAATTCTTCTACAAATTGGTATGGGAATCAATATGACCAACTGGATTATGAGTTGTGTGGTATCCACTTAATATTTAGTCTCGGTAAATGGAGAAGCTACGAAGTTCTTTAAGAGTAGCAGAGGATTGCGACAAGGCTGTCCATTATCCCCATTACTATTCACACTAGTTATGGAAGGATTGAGCCTCCTACTGAAAGCTAGTTAGAGTGCTGGTTTATTGACAGGTATATCTGTTTCGAGAACTTTAAAAATTTTACATATACTTTTAATCGATGATGTGGTTATTTTAACAAACGCTACTATGCAGGAGTGGTGGGAGATTGACAAAATTCTGGATTTTTTTTGCTTAACTTCAGGCTTACAAATAAATATTGTAAAATCTACTTTTCATCATGCTGGATTAACTGAGTTGGATCTAAATGTTTTCAAAGATTTTTTCTCGTTTAACTTTGTATCGATGGACCTGGGTTTCAAGTATCTGGGATTTTATCTCAAAGAGGGGGCACAATGCATGGAAGAATGGAATTGGCTTCTAAAAAAATTTGAACAGAGAATCAATAACTGGTGTTATAGATGGTTGTCGTTGGGAGGTCATCTAACCTTGTTGAAAGCAGTTTTAACAAGTCAGACGGTCTATTGGCTTTCTATGGAAGTTGTCCCCATTTCGGTTTTGATCTTGCTGAGGAGGATGTTGTACAATTTCTTGTGGAAATGAGATAGTGTATCCCACCATCTACATTTATGCAACTGGGAGAATATTTCTGTTCCAAAATCGATGGGGGGTCGAGGCATCCTCAATATTTTTGATTTCAGCAAAGCCTTAGCAGCAATCACCCTCTAGAGAGTTATTATGGGGAAAGGTATTTGGCATAAGATAATCATGGATAAATATATGGACAACAAGAATTTTACCTCCTGGCTAAGATCTAGTTCCTTTGTACAAAACGGAGTTTCAAAAATCTGGAGCGGATTTTTGAAAGTGATTTATCTTATATTACATGGAATACGCTGGAGCCTAGGAATAGGAGATCTAGTGGCATTGGGGAAGGATCGAATACTGGGAATCAGGGACAGTTCTTTTTTATCCACCCCATTACAAGAAACATTAAAAGAAAAAAATATAGTGACTTTGGCACAGGCAAGGAACCCTTTAAATGCACCAAATCTTTCTGATTATTGGGTGAATAGTATTGAGCTAGGCCTGGAGGGCGTATTGGCATTAGAATGGGACATGTTCAGGAGAAATATCATCGACTTGGGGGTGATATTACTGGAAGGATTTGATCAAGTAATGTGGACGGGTGGGGAAAACCCAGGAAATCCAATGGTAAGAAACTTTTATTTAAGCATTGTTTCATCAAAATGTTTAACTAAAGTGGAGAGTTGGAGATTATCTATTTGGAAGTGGCAAATTTAGTTAAAAGTAAAGATGTTTATTTGGCTGGTAATTGAAGAACAAACTCTCACATGGAATATGTTGCAGAGAAAGGATGGGAGGGCCCGGGACGATGTCCACTTTGTAAAAGGGATTTGGAAATGCCCTTCCATATCTTCAAACTTTGTCCTTTCTCAATTACAGTTTGGAAATTTTTAAAACATAATTTAAATCTTGATGGAGATTGGTTAGGAAATACTCTTTCGGACTATTTGAAAAACTGGTACATGATCAAGACTATGCCTACATCGATTGCAGCACATGTCATATGGTTCACATGGATTGAACGCAATAAGGCTATTTTTTAGGATACTTCACCTTCAGTGCACTCGGTAATATATAAGACCCTGACTTGTCTTACATTTTCCAGTAGCCAAGTAAAGTCTCAACTTCCAAGAACTATTTTGATACATCAAAGTCTAAATACAACACTTGCCTAGTTTGATGGGACAGCTGCTAAAGATGGTTTAAGGAGTGGGGCAGGAGGAGTCATAAAAACCCAAGAGACTATTGTTTATAAATGGACTTTTTATTGTGGTAAAGGAACTAATACGAGGGCAAATCCCTTGGGAGCATGGGTTACTTTAATGCTAGCAGATTATTTGGAAATTCCATGTATCCATATTATGGGCAATTCAAAATTTGTTATTGATTGTCTTAGGGACAAGGGTAGACTGGTGGTGACTTCCATAGAAGGATGGAAGAAAAGAATAAAAATACTTATCCAGAAATTTCATTCTATTGATTTCCAACACATCTATAGAGATTTTAATACTGATGCAGAATTTTTCTCTAGGAAGGCTATGATTGAACCTGAAGGACTGGTTACTTTTTATCAATGGACAAATGGAGATGAAGGCCCAAGAAGACAAATAAAGATTCATTGATGAATCTGCATAGTAGAAGCATATTAAGAAAGTTGAATTTATGTATTAGGGAATTTATTTGTTTTTGTGTTCGGTATTATTATCTAGTTTATATCAGATTATAGATGCAGTGGTAGATGTATTGGGATTATATTATGAACTTACTACTTTTTGTATGGTTTTGGACTGTGCTGAAAATGCCAGTTTTGGAAGTATTTGAGGATTTAGAGAATCATGTTATTGTATTGAAAGATGAAAATAAATTTATATTCCTAATATAATTTGAGCAAATTTTTTCCCTGAAAAAAAGTTCTGTTCACATTACATTTTACTCTAGTAAACTGTAAATTTTTAGGTACAAAATTTGTAGTATATATCTTCTGTTTTTACCTGCCAAGTTCAAAATACAAAAAATACCAGTTTCTTCGACCTTGCATCAATGTTATATTAACAAAGCTTATAATAATTATGTTATGTTATGTTATGTACCCACTGCATAATAATATTCCATCCTCATACAGTAACAAAGCTTCTTTTGAGAGTTGGTTAGCTTCCTTGTTATAATCTCTAAATATGTGTTGAGCTTTTAGTTTTTGGAAACTCCACAAGATACACCACAAGGCTAGGAGTTCACCCCTGGTGTTAGTTCCTCTACCACAATTCATCTTGAATCTGAATGTGCCCAAAGCTGGACATTTTAAAAGAGCTCCAGCCCCACATTTAGCGCCCTTGTCTTGTGAGACACCATCAAAGAACCCCACTACCAGATCCAGTCAAGTATAGGGGCCTATCAATCATACTAAGCTTAGTGGGTTGTGATTTTTTAAATGATATAGTAATGGGATGATTATAATTTGAAGATTAAATGCATAACATTTTTCCTCACAATATAATTTAGAAGTTAAATTTATAATCACAATTTTTGTCATATAAATAGTATTATAAATTTAAGTTTCTGATAACAACTTTGCAACATAATTATGGTTTATAAGTTAAATATATTCTTTTTTATATTATGATTATGATGTTAAAATTAAATTTATAATAATAATGATTTCCTAAATATAATAACAAAAAATTAAGTTTAAAGAACATTCTAAAAACAATAATGAGACAATCTGATGTTAAAATTAAATTTGTAATAATAATTTTTGGAATGTGATGATGATTTAAAAGTTGAGTTTAAAAAAAGTTTAAAAAATAATAAGGACACAATCACTAAAAGTGATTTGAAAGTTAAATTGTGACAAGCACAATGTGACGATGATTATGATTTAAAAGATATATTTGCAATGTTTTTTAAACGACAAAATAAAAAATAAAAAATAAAAAATTTAGTACATTTTGACTAGAACAATGTGACCATGATTATAATTTAAAAGATATTTTTTAGTGTTTTTTAAACATTAAAATAATGGTTTAAAATATTTTTTTAGTAATATTTTTTTTAAATGATATAATGATTAATATAAAAGTTAATTTTATGATAATTTTTTAATAATACAATAATTTAGAGTTAAATTTATAATAACTATTTTAACAATATGATCATAATATTAAAATTAAATTTGGGTAATGAATTGTTTTGTAATGTAAAAGTTAATTTTTTAATAATATCATGATTTAAAAGTTAAATTTATAATAACTATTTTAACAATATGATTATAATTTTAAAAATAAATTGGGTAATAAAATTTTTGTAATGGCAATGTGAG
>ML780037.1:865290-880673 GCA_009831015.1 Picea engelmannii | reverse complement strand
TTAAATTTATAATAACTATTTTAACAATATGATTATAATTTTAAAAATAAATTGGGTAATAAAATTTTTGTAATGGCAATGTGAGGATGAATGATTTGAAAATTCAATTTTGACAAAATAAAATGGGACGATGATTTTAGAGAAATATTTGTAATGTTTTTTAAATACTAAGATAATAATTTAAAAATAAATTTTATAGTAATATATCTTTAAAAAATATAGTAATGTGATGATTATAATTTGAATATTAATTATATAATAATTATTTTGATAATTAATAATATAATTATGATTTTAAAATTAAATTTAGAAGATTTTTTTGAATGATTATTAATATAAAATTAAATTTATAACAATTTTTACAAGGTAATCATTATTATAAAATCAAATTAATAGCAAAGTTTTTTGCAATGTGATGATGATAATAATAATGTAATGATGATAATGATTATGTGAAGATGATAATAATTTGAAGGTTAATTTTATAATTTTTTTGGACATTAACATTATGATGATGATTTTGAAATTATTATTATTATTTTTAATTAATTATTAATATAAAATTAATTTATAACAATTTTTACTATGTAATTATAATTATAAAATTAAATTTATAATAACAAATATTTGTAATGTGATTATGATAAAAAATTAAATTTATAAGTTTTAAATTTATAATAACAATTTTTATAATGTGATTATGATAAAAAATAAATTTATAAGTTTTTTCAATATTATTATCATTTTAAAATTAAAATTATAATAACAATTTTTTTAATTAATTTTATTTAAAAATTAAATTTATCAAGTAAATTTACATTGTTATTATTATTTGAAAGTTAAATATATAGTAACAATATTTGTTAATAATATGGTTATGACAATGTAATGATGATTAAGAGATTGACCAATATTTAAAATATATAATAGGATAATAATATGATTGTTTTATGTGAATTAATTTAGTTTAAGTGGTTGGGAGGAATTGTTATATCTTTTTATTGAGGTTCAATTTTCCTTAAATAATATGTTGAGTACATATATTATTATTAATGGTTTTGAATCTTGCTAGAAGAAAACAAAAATATGATTACTTTAAAAATTATATTTTATGTTAATTTTAATAATTTATTAAATAAATTTTTTATTAATTATAATGCTTTAATTTTATTTTATTATATGAAAATTAATTTTAATTTTATTTAAATATGAATGTGTGAAGTGAATTTCACATTTATAATTATATTTTTCAATAATTCTAAGGGATGTAATTTAATAGGTTATTTTTAAAATTAATTATAAAAAGACATGTTTTAAAAGTTAAAATTTTACACTTATCTTAATAATTTAATAAAAGTGATGATTTACAAAGTCTGGTTCCTTACCCTCCATGGTCTCAATGTTGTTGTCCCCTCGAACATCTCTGTTGTAGATCTTTTCACAAACTGGAAGGACTGTTATCCCTCGCTCTCAATGAAAACGCTTTGGGCCAGAATCTGGATCTCCATGCCTAAGTATGTGCGCTGGAAACTATGGCTTGCAAGAAACGAGCAAATCTTCAACAACAAAGCATGGACCCCCAACATGGTAGCAGCGAAAGCAAAAGGTCTCCTCTTAGAAACTCTGAGTTCTCAAGCCCACAAAACAAATATCTTGCTGCAGCAGGAAGAAAAGAATTGGCTCGGTAACCCTATGCTCACTTCTAGGACCCAAAGCATTGAAAAACCCCATTCCGAATCAAAATGGAGACTAAGAGACAATACTGACACTTTCCAAAGATGGTGGCAGAAGCAAGGAATAACTACAACATTCTTCGACGGAGCCTCCAAGGGCAATCCTGGCATAGCGGGAGCTGGAGGAATCATTTACTCCAGCGAAGGGACAACGATAGAAACCTTCAGCTGGGGACTTGGATAACAAACTAATAACCAAGCAGAAATCTTGAGTCTAATAAAAGTTTGCTAGAGAGCTAAGGCAAGAGGCCATCAGAAACTACAAGTGTTCGGAGACTCCGAAATCTTGATCAAAATGATACATTCAGGAGGACAGTTTAATGATGTTGGACTAAATAAGAACCTACAAAGACTAAGACACACTCTCCAGGACTTCACCTCTTTCAACTGCTACCATATACTTAGGGACTTAAACAAAGAAGCAGATGCTTTAGCCAATAAAGGTTGCCTCCTGGCACAAGGAGATCTATGCATAAATGACGGAGACCCAAAAGAAATATGTATCCCTTGAAAAGGACAACAACATGTAAAAGATTGTAGATGGTTGTGCGAAGGACGATTGGAACATATGTTGAAACATAGTGCTGTAACATATGCTGAAACACAGTGCTGGAACATATGCTGAAACACAGTGCTGGAACATATGCTGAAACACAGTGCTGGAACAAATGCTGAAACAGTGTTGGAACATATGTGAAACAGTGTTGTAACATATGCTGAAACACAGTGCTGGAACATATGCTGAAACAGTGCTGGAACATATGCTGAAACACCACTGTAACAATTGCTGAAACAATGTTGAGACATATGCTGAAACAGTGCTGAGACTTATGCTAAAACAATGACTAGAGTTTTGGCATTTAAATTTAATCCAGTTCTATTAGAAGACATTCAGTTCACTAGTTCAGTTCACTAGTCTATAGCTATAGAAGTAGAATGGTTCAGAAAGACAGACCCGAAGAAATTCGAGGCCATTTTGTAATCAGATTTGTGGCTAGTCCACCCCATTAATATATCTATAACTGTTTCTGTTAAAAAAAAAAAAAGTGATGATTTAAAAGATTAACAAATATTTTTTAATATATAATGACGATGGTCATTAATGTCCATCATCGTGAGGTGTTTAAAAGTTAAATTGTGATACTATTTGAAATATTTTTATAAAATTTATTTTAATATTAATTATAATAATTTTATTTTAATTGGTTTATTGTTATTTTTAATTTAACTTAATTTAGTTTATAATAAGAAATTAAAATGGGTGTATAAACTTATCATCATATTCGCCTTTAAATTTATGCACAAACACTAAAATATACCATACTCGTTTAAAATTAAAATAAAAACCATACTTTTATGTTGTTTTTTTTTCTTCAACATATTTCATATTTTAAATGAAGTTTAAATTTAGTATAACAACTTTGGTTATCTAATTATATAAATATATATTATTATTATTTATTAGGTTAAAATTAATTAGGTGATATTAAATAGTTTTGACAATTTCTTACTTAAAAGTGTAGAAGAACACGTGTTATAATTCAATTATATTTTGGAGTGTAATGGATATGAGTAATATATCACAATTTTTGTTTATCAATTTATTTTAAAAGGGTTTTCAAGCCTTCAATTTACACATATGACATTGCTAATAGTTATTAACATCTAGATCACTCCAATTTTACTAAAACTCATTTTCATTTCTATTTTGTTTTTAGACTATGCATAAGTAATATTTTATTAAAGTTTCATGTATTTTATAATTATTTTAGCTTTTAGCTTTGGTCTACATACAACTACTATAAAATATTTTGAAGTGATAGATATAAGTAGCGTTGTTGCTAATTTTAGTTGTATTCATATTTGATTACTTTATCATCTAAAAATGTATGTAATCTTCTTAAATCTGAGAGTCCTAGAGTGTGATTTATGCATTTATATATATATTTTATACTCGAGACTTCAGGTTAACATTTAGTACATAATTCCAACACTTTATTCTAGAAATTACATACTACATTATGTGATTTGTTTTGCATTAAACTACACAAAATTGTACCAAAGCGCAAAATATTCTTATACAAGTTCATTTCGATAGAGTGTGGAGAGTCTAGCATGTACATGTACTAGGTGCTCACTTGGAGTCCTATAAAAAAGAGCTCATTAAAAGTTCTACAGCACAAGGCCTCATTGACACTACCACCAAACATTTTTCAATAAATTTTCTCATTTTTGAATCAAACACCTTTGCCCATGATGCATGCTCTATACCAAAATTCACCTTCTTATAAATCTAAGAAACATTACAAAACTCACTATAAGGAATCTCCAGAGTAACCATCTCCAGTAAGCACATCCCAAACGAATAAACATCTACATGTTGATTATAATCCTCTTCATATAATTATGGAGCCATGAATTTCAATGTACCAATGATAGTGTGCACAACATGATCATTTGCCATGATAGAGGCAAAACCCAGATCCCCAAGCTTCATAACACCAATATTACCATTCACAAATATATTGTTGCAATTTAGATCTCTATGAATTATGCAAGGGTTATGATTATGAAGATAATTCAATCCTTCAAATATCTAACGTGTCCAATTCTTCACTGTGTTGGGTATGTGTTATATTCTTTGCATGTGTGTGTGTGGGCGCGTCAGATTCGACAACTGTGTCTAACGATCCCTCTATTTTGGGTGGTTTTTGTTATTTTTAGTGGATTTTTCTATTTTTAGCGGTTTACTAAATTAATCCCGGATTAAGGGATTAGGGTTTTGGTATCTACGGAATACCTAAAAACATTGTATATATTGTATGGTGAATGGTGAAATTCGATATAATGAATATAAGAAAGGTTTTCCCGGTTGAGGGTTTCCGGTATAAAATCTTTGTGTACTCTGTGTATGAGCCATTGATTAAATTCTATTTTGCTTAAGAATCTATATGAATTGCTTTACTTCACAGGTTTAAAACTTACACACTGCCTTCATTAAGATATGCTGATGCTTCTGGCGGCACTAGCTCAGGGCCCCCAAGTGCAAACCTCAGTTATAAAATTCACATGTCTTGTTCTTGGAGGGTCCCCTTTTATTACGGATGTTAACTTAATATCTACTGCGTACACTACATAAATCAATTAACCTTTTGAGCATGGAGAAGAAGTTAGGTATGAGGGGAATGTTGAACTTATAGGGGTTTGTATCTCATTGGTTCTTAAAGTGGCTTTAGTGAGTTTTATTACATATAAACACATTATTATCACTTAAATGTTAAGAAAAGTGACAACGTTGTCAATAACATGGATAACGTTTAAAAATGACTTCGAGTAAGCAATGTTGAGAAAAATGCATAGCTTCACCAATAATGTGGATGACCTATCCACAACCAATTAGTATACTAAGTAATGTTGAGAAAAATAACAACTTCATGAAGAACATGGATGTCTCTTAAAAATAATTAAGTTAATTATAATAAATAGAAACATGTGTTTAGAGACATGCACAGAGGGAAGATAGATGGTGCTTTAGAAGCTTTATGTAAGGTCTTTACTTATGGTTGGTAGTGGGCACATTTTTTAGGTGCACATAAAGGGTTGAGTTAAAAGGTTGCAATGCCAATTGTTGTTTTTTTTCTCAATGTACATAGTGGTGAACCGTTCCATGTTTCCTTTATACAAGTTGAATGAGCCCAACATCATCAAAATAGTGAACCAAATTCAAATACAATCATTTTAATTGCAATATCTTCATAATCACAATTAACAACATTAAGATAAAACCTCCCTAGAAGTTAAAATACAATCATTTTAATTGTAATATATGTATAATCCCAATTAACAACATAATATAAAACCTCCCTTGAATTACTTCAGCATTCCCATTCGCCCGCTTAGGGGGTATGCTAGTTATTGAGTTATTGGTCATGAATTGGTAGAGTTTGTAGTTTCTACCAGTGTCTTCCTAGGTTTTAGGAGGTTGTTGAGGCTTAGTTGGTTTGAGAGATTATCTCCAACTAGTTAGCTTCCTAGATTGGAGTGTGGATGAAATATTCCTTTAACCAAGTGATTTTGTGTCCAAAATAGTTTCTCTATCTTGAGACAAGATTCATGTATTTATATTTGTACTCTATTTAGAGAGTTCTAAGAAAATTTTTGTGGCCTGTAATAATTTATCTACTCTCTTGCCCATTTTCCAAGATGGTATTAGACCATGGTTGGGATTGACTCCCTCACGGGAGAGCCCAAGGAAATGAAGGGAAATGGGGGTCGAGAGTTAGGTGAGAGTAGATTATTTTGTATTTTCATTAGTTAGTTTGTCCATCAGATTCGTACGAGGGGAGCCACAATCTGTTGCAGTGCAAAGACAAACCGCCATTTGAGAAGACTCGTCACATGGAAGGGGACATGCATTGTCACTAAGAAAAGATCACTGTAGAGTAATTCCATAGGAGCACAGAGGTTAAGGGCATGAAATCATTGAGGAGCTGCATAAGATCATTGGGGTAATGTGCCACGAGATTGCTGTGGAAACGCAACCAAATATTAATATTCATCTTGCTATCTGCACGTGATCGCTTCTGACTTCATCGAAATTAGCATATCAGTGTGATTGGTGTAGACTTTCATTGGAGTGATGGTCTAGAAGATTTGTAATTCTTCTTGAGTATATTTATAAAGTGGTAGAAGAGAGGACCATGTTGAAATGGTAGTTCACAATGCTAGTGTGAGAAGGTAATTAACTGCATGGAAGGTGGAGTAGAATAAATTTCTCCCCCTCCCAGAAGAAATTGCTCTGAATAAATAGATTGCTTCACAAGAGGAGATGGTAGAAGCTATTCTCATATGCTAATTCCCCTCAATAAATGCATAGTTAAAGAATATAATTTTCCATGGAAGTACGATAACGAGAGACAAGCTTATGAATTTGAAGAATACTACTTATAGAGCATTCGTTCGATTGTGAATGGAGCACAAATGGGTCCCAGATGAGAACATATTATTGTTCTGTGGAAGCTAGGACCTGAAACTTTCTTATGATCGAAACCATGGCCAATATGATTTGGTTTTTGTGGGTGCTCAGTCATGAAGATAGGAAAACACCAGCATTATGAATATAATTATATGGCGATGGATTAAATCTATTACCAGTCCATGCGATTCATGTCTCAAATAACATTATCCTCAAATGCTATGGGAGGAGGACTCGAGAAACCATGGACGCATGTAAGTTAAGGTTATGTTGGGGTGGTTGAGAATGAGAGTAGGGATTGTTTGATAATAAAAAGGAAGGTGAGAATGGTTGCATCTTCCATGGTGCTAAACCCGATGTTGGTGGATGACGGTCCAACGGGAAAAATAGAGATGAGTATGCCACCTCCCCATTCCCATTCCAACATGGATGAAGAGGATCTGTACAACCCATTGAAATAGTTACTGAGACAGATGGAGTCCTCACCTTGGAAGAGTTTTAGGTGAAAAATATACAACTTGTTGTGCATTATTGAATGTTGTGGCAGGAAATATATACACCGTCATATATATCTTGGCGTACATATCAAGGTGATCTGACAATGTATATACCGCTTGCCCACCTGTTGCAAAATTCAATGCTACATAGCAGGCTGTATATTGCTTGCTAGAGTTTTATTCTCACGTCAGCAATTATGGCGCTTATGGAAGTGCCTTAAAATACAATACGATACATGGACAATGCTCTTCATGGACATATGAGAACGATGGAGTTTTGTGCCTATGCCAAAAAAGAAGAGAAGGGTGACATGGTTTGCATTCAATAAGATATCGAGAATACTAGAGAAACTATTCTCATTGATGCATGTCATGGGTTGCTGAAGAATGCTAGGAGTTGTATGCCCATGATTGACTATTGGGCATGTGCATGTTGATGATGGTGAAATCAAAAACCTTAGTAATGGTGAGAAATTTTTAATTTATTTGGAGTTTTTGTTGAGAAACATGTTGATCCTAGTCAACTTATTATGTGGATGCCTTGTTAGAATTGACTACTCTAACAATGTCTGTTTAGAAACTCCAAAGAGCTAGTTAATGGTGTCTTGAGATCAGAATCATGGTCAAATTTGTGAATCATTGCTTGTACACATTTTCTTGGTTAGTTTTTATGGTGAAAGTATCTTGGATTTTAATGATATATTGAGATTAATGACCTCAGTATTATCATGGTGAAATTACTTTGTTAAAATCCGCTACTCTAACAAATGATAGGCAAGGAAAGGATATCCAAAACAATCACTAAATCAAGATACCGATGATGAAGACAAATATGCCCAGAGGAAGATGGTGTGTGTTATTATCTCTTGCTGATGAGTTGAAGTCCTACTTAACAATGTTTTGTGATGGAAAGTCATTCCTTAGTCTATTTTGTAAAGGGAAGTTGAAGGAATGGTAAGCACGAGGAACAAAGATAGTGTTTTGAGTTTAATAGAGAGTTATTCCAAGGGACGTTGATGACAACAATAAAATTCAACAACATAAGTCATATGACTAACATATGGCAGTGGTGCAGAAGCAACAAAAGCAAAAGTGCTCATGGACAAACAAGGTAAAAGTTTGAGTTGTTTTGAATAAACAGACTCATGACCATGTGGTAGTGTGAGTCAAACATTGTATTTACATCAAGTCTATGATGTAATGTAATGATGTGTTGGTCCTTTTAATGTTTGATTTTGTACCTGGTATCTCCACGAGATGGAGTGTATCTAATGTATGTACCTATGTTTATGTAATGTGTAAAGTGCATATCACTGTAAGACCTAGATATGCATGCATACACCTTTGTCATGTATCCCCAATGTTTTAGTGTAGAAACCTCTAGTATAGTCTTTAACACTAGGAGTGGGCCAAGTTATGGGTGGACTGAATGCTCCATGGGTGGATCATGTTGCTTGTAGACTTTGGAGGTGCCTAAAAACCTTGATTTTCTTTTCAGGGGGGAGTTCATCAAGATGTTGAATGAGCCATGTATCTGAAGGGAATCCCATCAGAATGACGGTTGTAGTGTTTAGGTACCCATGCATTCTAGTGGATGATTGTTCCTTTATACAAAGTGAAAGTACTAGGTTGGACCATAGACAGCTTCGCTGATCATGAGGTGATTTGTTTCAACAAGACTTGGTGATGATGAAGACCTGAATTGACGATTGTAAAAACAAGTAGTCGTTAAGGGGGAGTGTTGGGATATGTAACTCCCACTTATCTTTGGTGTGATCATATTGTGATAATTATGAAGTTATTGGTCATGAATTGGTAAATTTTCTAGTCTCTACGAGAAGGAGTCTGTTCCTAGGTTTTAGGAGGCTATTGAGGCCTAGTTGGTTTGAGAGATTCTCTCCAACTAGTTATCTTCCTAGATTGGAGTGTGGTTGAGATATTCCCTCAACCAAGTGATTTTGTGCCCAAGATAGTTTCTCTATAATGATGACTTTATTTAAAAGTTATAAATATTATATTATAGTATGATTTATATATATTTGTGAAAATTTAAATTCAAATATGATTATGTTAAAAAATAAAATGATAAATTAAACTTTGAAAAAACAAATTAATTTAATTTTAAAATTATTATTTTCAATTTATAAAGTTTTTAAAATTTTACACTATTTTTTAAAATAAATAGAATTTCAAATATAATATATAAAACAATATTTTTTAAAATTATTTTCAACTTTAAATTAAATTAAATTATAAAAAATCTATTTTTAACAATGAAAACATTTAACTTTTAAGTTATTAAATTTAAACAGCTAACATAAAACCTAAACAGTTAACTTTTAAGTTATTAAATTTAAACAGCTAACATAAAACCTAAACCTTAAGATTAAGCCACTTCATTTTAAAAAATATCATTTTTCACATCAAACTTGCCACGTAACTCCATCTTGAAAAGAATTCATCTTTTACTTTTATATTCCCTCATAGTGAAAGGAGAAGATTAAGGAATGAAAGGTATGAACATCGAACCTTGACTCACATGAGAACCTTGACTCATTTTGTATATGCATATATGCAAGAAGGATCTCATCCGAAGAGACCAAAACTCGTAATTCTTTCCCAGAAGAATCGGACCCTGAGTTGGTCCTAAATTGCTAGACGACGCCATAAAAAAAAATTTGCAGAAAAAAATAGAGGGAAATTTCATATTTATCTCCAATCGTTGAAATGCCGATTTGTCGATGGCCGAAGAGATATTATCAGCCTTGAGTTTGGCCTTAGTCACCGTGCAATGTGACCACGCACCTTGATGTCAAAGCGCTAAGGGATTTTCCGGTTCTTTGTTTTTCAATTTGCCGAAATGCGAAATTTGCCTTTGGACAAATCAACAGTCGAGATCTTCCTGTGATCTGACGGTCCAGATCTTATCGGGATATCGCGAATCGGGACTTCGTGAACCCTGATGACGAGCTCTTTTGACTCCTCGATTCCCCAATCTTCGATTTACCGATGGCACTTTCCTTTCGGGAAAGTTCCCGATTCCTTTGATTTCCGCCCCACGTCCTAATAGATGGACGACTCAAGTTTGCTTCGAGGGTTTCCCCGTGGAGATTCCCGATCCCTTGTTTTGATGAGATGATGTCAGTTGGGCCCCATAATGGAGCTTTCCTCCTGTCAGGATTTCGGACTTCGTAGTTCTGAAATGCTCGTGCTTCTTGTCCTCAGGATTCACGAAACGTCGAATCCCGATATGTCGATGGCCCTTTCCTTTTCGGGACTTTTCTCGAGTCCTTGGATTTACACCACGCGTCCCCTCAAGATGGATGGTCCGTGTCATTTCACAATTTTGTGACTTGCGACTCCAAAGTTTCTGTCAACTTGAAACCCCGGTTGTCGAAATGCTGACGGTTTCCTCGATGTCCGCCACGTGTCCAAACAAATGGACGGCTATGATCTTATCGCTATTTCGTGAATCACGATTTCACAAGTTTAGAACTCTTGTTGCGATGGTCTTTCAAAACCACGAACTCTGAAATGTCGATTTGACGGAAATTGGATCTACTTCCACTTCTCCTCTGAGATGGATGGATCACAATCCTCTCGGGATTTCACAATTTTTGATGTCAGGATTTCACGATTTCGCATATCGGAGTTTTGGAGTGCAATCACCTTTTCTCGTCCAACTCCCGATTCCTGATTTTGCGATGGGATAAGATCGATGGCTCATGATCTTTTGCGATCCAACGGTCCATAATGACTCATGATTTCGCGATTCACGAATTCTCACGACAGTCTTCTGACCTTTACACCTTGCGAGTTAGCGAAATTCTGAGATCTCGCCACGTACCTCTTGAGAGACGGTTTAGATGATGTCAGGATTTCGTGACTTCACAAGTCAAAAATTTCTCTTGTGCGCTCCAAAGGACTAAACCTCGTGCACCTTCTCGTTGATCCAACGGCTGTTGGTCTTTCGCGCAAGATCTAACGGCTAAAATTCTTTCGCCTTTTTCGTGCTTTCTTCATCCCTTCTGGACTGGTTTTCCGCTCTGGATCCGTTCACAGGATGAATCTTACGGCCTCAATGGTTGTTCTTTGCACATTAGATGCGATCTTTGCTCCCGTGAAAGAAAGATTCATGAATCTTTCAAATATTTGAAAAAAATACACAGATTCTTTGTTCATTGCTTCAATCCTTGACATATTTGAGTGAATTTCGAAAAACTTTAAACGATTTTGCCTTCTGTAGGAATCTTTAACGATTTTGAATGAATTCTTCGAGTTCTTTAAATGCGCTTCCGTCCTGCAACTCTTCTTTGTGAATTTTGATGATTCTTGAAAAGATTACAAGAATCTCTATTGTTTCTTCTTCTGCACTCTCTTCTTCCTCGTTATTTTGAGCATTGTACACTTTTCTTCCTCTGCAAGCTTCCTACGATGATCTTTTGAGAGTATTACAGAGAACTCTCCAAGCCTTGTGAAAAGTCTGTGTCGCGTGCTCTCAAGTCCGTGAAGCTCTGCGCTGTGAGGATCGTGTTGCTCTTCGGACTATGTGAAGAGGCTTACAGCTGATGCTATGATACCATGATAAATTGTGAAGCAAGAAATACAGAGAGAAAGAATAGAACAGAAAACAGTATATTAGAATGTAAGAAGAAAGTACAATGAGAAGAAGTTATGAAGAGATTACAATGCAATGGGAAATAGCTGAGCTAAATAGGCTCAAGCAAAACAAGAATAAAAAGTATAGCTGGCCAGGACAGCTGGCAGTGTACAGTCAGCCTGTTGAGGTTACAATATATTTAACAATCACGAGATATCCAATGGATGAATATTTAGTGAGTTTCACAAGAAATAGTCCTGTAAGCTTCTTCTAGCAAGTCTTTGCATTGAACTTTAGAGTTCATACAATACATATCAAAACAAAATCATACCATTTTAAGAATGGTGTCAAAATATTACAAAAGAACTGTGATTTTTTGCCTCTAAGTTCACAAGGCATCCTTACTATTCATAAAATAAACAAAAACAACCTGATGAAAGGTTCACAAAATGGTAGATTTGACTACTTCTTCAAGAAACAGGTACCAACCCAAGTATCATAACTGATAAAAACTTTGGAGACCGCTTAAAATAACAGATCCTCCTTCAACAAACAATAAACATGTTTCCAAGAAAAACAGTCCCATCCTTTGCTTCCTTCCATGCACAAGTACCGATAGAAAGGTCCCATCTTTTGCTTTCTCCCATGCACAGGTACTCGTAGAATTCCTGAATTTATATGTAAAGGTTTTCATATCAAACAAGGTGTTTTATAAAATAATGAAGGAAACTCATGGAATAGAACTCATGAATTTAGATATCGAAAGGAATACAAACACGATTGTATAGAAAAGTCCACCGTGAAAGAAGAAATATTGTGGTGCAAAGTATCTTTTAAAGACCATCAGATGGAGGATTTAAGGTCAAAATATCTTATAGATTCTTTGAAAGTATACATATGAATAAAGAAAATTCCAGGTCAATTTACTGCTTAAGGGTAAAGCATCTCTGTTTTCATCTGGGGCTTTTGAAAATGACTAAAAAAGATTGATTTTCACAAAAAAATCACAGTAATATTTTCTTTCTCTCAAGCCACTAGACATTACAAAAATGATACTCAGGTAAAATAGTTGTTTCTTTTTCAAAATCCAGAGCATACTAATATTTTGAAAAACCGGTTCCATATATCCATATCTACTTCATAATTCCACACAGATACCAAAGTTTTAGCATTCTTTGGATCAAATCTCAGTCGAAGAAAGTTTAACGCTGAAATATTTGGATCAAATGTCAGATTTGTTCCAATATCAGTCGGTGAAAAGTCAAGACATTTATTCTCAGATTTAAACGTTGCGTACATTAAATAAAGACTTCATAAGATTTCAGGTTCAAAATCATGGAAAATAACTTTCCACAACTTTCTTGAAGCATCCTTGTCTTATTCTTCCCCGACATCTCTGGTCGTCAAGATGATGGAGATATCCCATTGAAGGCAGTCACAACAAAAGAGCGGGGAGCAACAAAACTGTATTCGGGCTTATCAGGCCAGACCAACAAAGAGATAGGCACTTCTAAACATTCCATAAAAACCTTTATATGTTCAAATCATTTCCTTTCCACTTCTCACACAACAATTTCTCAATAGCTGTAATTTAAATGTGCTACATTTTTTCTTTTTTTCTTATTGGGGCATTTTGTTTTTTGGATATTTGTCTCAAATTTGACGAGATATTGTTGAATCTACAAATGTGAGTGGTTAAATATGTATAATCCAAGTTTTTTAGAGGTTTTTCATCACTTCGACAAAGAAAAAAAAACACAAAACAGTTAAACAATTATTTTCTCAATATTCTCATCCTCCGCCATTGTAACAACAAAACTATGTTGGACCACCTGCAATGTCACAACGTAATGAGAATGTATATGATTCTAGTCTTTATCAAAACCAAATCTTGATGTTGCTGCTACCAACCGCCTTTACAAACCAAAACTGGATGTTGCTACTACCAACTGCCGATGGAGTCAGTCATGACCAAAATTCTTGGAGTCCTTGAAAAAAAAAAATCTTGATGTTGTTCCAACCTTTACCATGAAAACAAACATTTAATGTTGTTGTGAACCCCTTTAACAACGACCCTTAAGGTCTAGCATTGCCATTTCTCCAGAGATGCACTCACATTATTATTCGTGGAGGTGTACCCTAAGTGTCAATTGGGGCGGTGGTGACTTGACATGGCTGTGGAGGCATACCTTAAATGTGAAATAAATGTTATATAAATGGGGAGTAAATTGGTAAAGTGGAAAAAGATAACTTTTTTCCAAAACTTGTCAACTCGTTGACAGGGTTTCATGAAAACCTATCTCTAAGATATGTTTTAGAGATAATAACCCCAAAATCACCCCATACAAGGATAATAAAAGTCCAAAATTAAAGCCTTGTGGTTGAGGCATGTCTTTCCAGTTAACTTACATAGACAATGAATGTTCTTGTCATAAGTTTTGTTAAAAAATGATCTTAACTTTGAAAGTGTCTAAGAAGGTTTCTTTGGATAATTCTATTTAATATTCACATATATTAGTAGTTATATTATGTTATTATTTATGGTACTTTGTTATTCACATATTCTTGATGTTATCACGTTATATGTTTTGGGGTGAGGGCATTCTGAATATATATCTAGGAATACTATTAAGAATAATTAATGTTTATTCATAAACCACTGAGTAACAAGGTTAAATTCAGATTTATAACCACAATGGAAAATGGATTGAAAATTTGACAGTAGGATAGAGTCAACCTCCAAACAATGAAGAAGTAGATAGAAACTTGTCCAGGATAGATCGCCATTGAATCATATAAAGGGAGTCACAATCCGGCTGTTGGTGATGGTTAACCTTTGTTCTTCCAAATATGCTCTAAGAAGAGCAGTGACCATAGCATCTACTAGAGGCATGGTTGAAGACATTTTATGGATTGACTGTAGCATCTAATTTCTTAATCATCACACCCAGAGGTAATACATGAAGATGTTTCAAATAGTTAGGCATGAGAATATGTCAAATCAACGCTTGATTAAATCCATCTTCTTATTCGTGATAGTTGCTCCAGAGTTGCACCACTTAATATCATTAATCAAGGTTTATACGCCGCTTATTCCTTAAGAGGAGAGGATACTGAATATAAGCACAAAGAACTATGGATCGCTATGGGTGTCTGAGGTTACTTGATTATTATTTCGAAAGACCAATCATGAGTTCTATGAATCATACTAAAAGTTACAAAGATGTCCTTTCCTTTCCTCGGGGGGCTCACATAGCTCAACAACATTCCTCCTTCTTGTGAACTGGCTACTGGAATGGGAGGGATCAATGCTAGCACCTATGTTCTAAGACATGTACTTGGGTCATCATTTATGTCCTAAGACATGTACTTGGGCCATTGTGCAAAGATGATTACTATCAGTGTAGAGCCATCATAAATCCAGATCTATCATGTGCCGATAGGCATCCAATCCTTGGAGATGCAAACCTTCTTTTATAGTACAAATATTGATGAAATGTTTTCATCTTGAGGGGTTTGATGTTTGCGCATGATATATCTAGAGTTAAGATGGATCTACATTGGTTCTTAAGATATAT
>ML780037.1:843657-865240 GCA_009831015.1 Picea engelmannii | reverse complement strand
AATTGTTTTAACCATAAGAATTTTTTTACTTTCAACTACTCTCTCTATATGAAGTTGATATAAAATTATTTTGTTTAAGGTGACATTGAAATATTTTTTTAAATGCCAAGTGTCAATCCCATGTTGAACATGAAAGGAATTACACATCTCCTTCATACTAAAATGTCTTTTAATACATGTTTTTTTTACTTTCAAGCGCTTTATATATATATATATATATATATATATATATATATATATATATGATATTAAAATAGGTGGACATTGAAATCTTTTATTTATGGTCCACATTGAAATTATTTTTTTCTTATTAATATTTTTTTTAAATGCCACATGTCAATTCCATGTTGAGTACATAAGGAATTACACATATGTCTCATATAGGGTTGTAGAAAGCGTCTTTCAGTGCAATCATTAATATTTTGAAAATGATTCTTTTGAACTCAAGAAATAATACAACTGGCCTCAAGAGGTCTAACAATACAAGTGTTCTTCTTGGGTTAGCAAAACGACTCTTGAGGGTTGAATCATTATACACAAGATCTTCCAATCGATAAGATACCACTTTAATTGATTGAGAGTATAATGACTTCCTTTCTCAATATTTTAGGCCCAATTTTTTCTTTAGGTACCCTTGTTGGTGAGGATTGATGAGACACACATGGAGTGTCCATATTCTCATAGATCCTCAACTCATTTGTTGTTTTTAAATTCTTTTTATTTTTATTTTCTTATAACTTTCTATGCTTGAAAATGGTGTTTTTTAGCATGGTTCTGGCATATCTTTTGCTCTACTTAGGAACTCTTGAGTCTTGAATTACTTGGGCTACGGCTCAGCCGAAACAATTATTCTCTCTAATTCAAAAACTAATCGTGAGTGAAATTATGAACAATCTTCCAGTAGATTGTTCATATACTTGGTATATATTCTATTTACAGTATGTAGAAACCTGCATGTATTGATTTTAGTGCCAATTAATGTTTCACTCGATTGTATGTTGCTAAGGACTTGCAAAAATTGCTTATGAGTTTAACATGAATTATGTGCAATAATGAAGACACAAACATCTTGTTGAGATGGTCAATATAATGAACAATCTCATAAACATGGGAAAAATCAAAGGCTCAAAGGTGCATGCACTTGCTGTAAAAGATGGTAGCAATCACCAAAATCATAAATATAAACAAAAAGACAAAGGGAAGGCACCTGTAAATCCAAAGAAGGAATGGCACTCAAAACCCTTCAATGATTCTTCCAGATCCAAAGGTGTAAAGGGAAGAAAAGGGGAGAAATGCACTTACTTCCATCGAGGATTCCATTCAGAATCCACATGTATAAAAAAAAAGATAGATGAAATGGCCCAAATGATTCAACAAAACAACCTTGGAGATCGCATCCCTGAGGGTTCCAAGAAGAAGAATCCAAGAGATCAAAACCCTAAGAAAGGTAATTCTAGCCATGCTTTGATGGCCATCAACTCCTCTCCCAATGCTTGGATTGTAGATTCGGGTGCATAACACCACATGGAAGCCACAAAAGAAGTCTAATCTTCATTGGACACATGCAAAGGTCCTCCTATTCTAATGGGGGAAAACTCTCCAGTCGAGGTCACCGATAAAGGAATATTTGAACTCACAAACAGAAGCTTCGAGAATGTGCTACATGTTCCCAAACTTTCTGTAAATATTCTCTCCGTGTATCAGATGAAAAACTCTGGTACCGGGAAGATAGTAGTATTCACATCTGATGCTATGGATATATATGACATGAAAACCAATTCCAAGGTTGCTACTGGTGAGGTAAATCATCAATCTAGACTCTACACATTTTCTGAATTTATTGAACCAGATTCTTCATTACTGCTTACTCTTTCCACTAGTTCTATCCAGGCTACAAGATATCAAGCTATCATCGAAGATATGAGCAACAATTACAATAATCCTTACACAAAAATCCCCGAAGGTGCAAGTAAGATCCCGTCAGAAAATACCCTCTCGGTTTGCTAAAGTGGAGATTGATCGTCTATCATAGGTACCACAAGGAACCTTATTCGTAGAAGTAACCCCCCTTGTAGTCATCTATGTGGAATCATAGGAGAGGTTACTACGTTTACCAATTCACAATGAACAACCAAGGGGGTACATTCAACAACCAAGACTAGAAAATGGGTATGGGTTTTCTGAACACAAATCAGAAGACCAAAAACTAAGAAGAAGTGGTGTCACCCCAAGGACTTGCCACTCTTCAAAGCCCCAAACTTGTAATAGTCCCACTACACAATCAGAAGAGGGGAATTCTCAACTGATCACTTTGCTTGACCTCGTGTTTGACTCCTGTATGAGAGGATATTTACCAACTAACATTAATTGATACTACTAGATTTTCTCTCTCTCTAGTATTCTAGAGTCTTGTTTAATATCCTTGGATAGTTTACTCACTTCACCCTAATCCAAAGGGGCTATCCTTACACTATTGTTGGTGTGTTATACAACAAAAGATGTCTAATTGATTTTATTAAGCACATTGGTTAATTTTTAATGGTTTTTTTTACTCAGTAGGGTGTACAAAGATGAAACTGATGATGTGATTAGTCAACTCCAAAACCATGTAGAAAGAATGAAATGCGAAAGATTTTTTTTCAATAAATTCTATCTGAGGAAAGGAGGGGAGTTATTTTTCTTCTTAATGCAAATAAATTCCCAAAACCATGCAAATATCATTTTTCGTTTAACAAAAGAACATAATTAAAATTCCAAACTATCAAATTGATATCCTTGAAATCCCAAAACAAATGCAAGACAAGCTCTTTTACAATGTGTATCCAAAACTACAACTATGAAAGTATAATGCAAAAACTTGTTGTTTCCTTCTTTTCAAGTTACATGAAAAACTCAAACTATAGCCTTCTTTTGATTTTTCTTTCAATCATAATGAAAGGACTCAATAACACTTGCAAAGGATCCCAAAACTAAATAAGAAGAATAAAAGAATCACTCAAATAGGCTAACAAGAAGTAAAAGAATCCAATCACAAGGATGCCTTCAACACTTGTTATTTGCAAACAGATAACTCAAGCTTTCAATGCTTGCAAAAACCAGTAAAAATGGAAATCAAGAGAAATTTCCTTTTGAAACCTTTTAAATTCAACCAAAGAAATATTGAACATCAATAAAATAATTGTGATAAGGCCAATGAATTCCTAAATCTGTGCCCCCGAGGTGTAGGACAGTCGGTGACAGAGTGTGTTGTTAAGCCACTCCATGATGTTAAAGTCACCGGTTCGAAACCTGCGGGGACAAAAAATCCAACCATGTTAAGGGTTGGTGTGGCTCAGGCCGGGTGCGATCCCCATGTGATTTTGACGGCTTATATGCCCCTGAGTCGTGATTTCTCAAGCCACAGTTTAATTGCATAGCCAACAGGTCCCGCACAAATTAACAAACAAAAAAAAAATTCCTAAATCTGTGAAATATTGATGTTTAGCCCAAAAAAAAGAAAAAATAACTCAATAAAAGGAGGCCCAAAACAACATATTCCAATTCCTAACTAAATAAAAGAAATTCCAAAGACAAATGAGGAAGTTTGAAGGGTTCAGAATCAAAATGATAGAGGTCTGAATGCCTAAAGGTAATAAGAATTAGACCAACAATTAGATAGACTCAACAAAAGGATCAAGTTAACCTAAAGTGGTATAGTACTTGCAAAAAATGATAGGAAAAGGAAAATTGAAAAAGGAATAAAAAAGAATAGAAATCACTCAATTTAATAAGAAATCAAAATCTTAATGAAGCAACAAAGACTCTGATGTAGAAGATTGAGACAAAATACTGACAGGAAGGAAACATGGTAGGGCCAAAATTCACTAAGAAAATAGATTATCGCCCCTGTAACACTGAAAATAGAATGATGATAAAGGATTCATTGCCACCTAACACACAAGGAGAGTGTGATAATCAAGATATTATCACTCTGTACTCCCATATAGGGGAGTGATGAAGTCCTAAACTTGGTGAAAAAGATAAAAAAATTCCCAGGTCTGATAAAAGGTCACGTTCTTGACTCATTGAGATTTCTAGTGATGATGAAGGAAGGGGAAAAAATAAAAGAATATTCATACTATAAAAAAGATAAAGTAACAAAAAAGACTCAAAAGGCTAAAAAACACTAAGGAAAGATCAAAATGATCCTTCCCCAATGGAGTCACCAATTTCTATTGTGGAATATTTTCTCCTGCGGATAGGTGAAAACCCCCTTGGATCATGACCCCTTGATCCAAGACAGAGAAAAACAAATGGTGCTCTAATTTCCCCCTAGATCCACTCTATATGTCAACAATCATAATGAAAAGATATGGATAGATGACTTACCTATTTTTTGTCGGTTTTCCTTGCTTCTCCATCCCTTGATCTTGATGTCCAAGCTCTTGGTGCAAGGGAAGTCGTGCAAATAACACATTGATACCTCCTTCTTCTATGATCTTTTTTCCAGCAAAACAAATCTATCTATATCAAATTAGACGAAAATAGACACGCATATAGTGAACAATATAAACACGAAGGGAATAGGGCAAGTTATATTATGGAAAGACATAAATAGCGAAGCATTTACAACCTTAATGTTGATTTTGTAGTAGATCCTCCAAGCTCTCATTTTTGTCCCTTTAAGTCTCACAAGATCAACGATATGATATTCTCTGATTCTCCCCCCTTTCACCCAATAATGGCCTTCATTATACAGGAGTTGAGGCAACATAACCATAGGATAATTTTGAGGAGAGGATGGGATCAAATGAGGATTTAGCTGAAAAAACAAGATTGGCCTTGCATTGGATAGAGGGTAGCTCGAACTAACCTCTAACCAACTAAAATCTCTCAGAAACAACCTATCAAAATAAGGCATAATGGTTGCAACTTCTTCATCGCCCCCCATAAATGAGCACGGGGAGACATTATCACTCCCTTATAACTAGACAAGTAGCGATGATTAGGGTTTATCCCCCTCTCCATATGGGCAGGGGGACGATGAATCTCAACAAAGTCCAAAAATTCAAGATGAAAGTAAGTACCTCCAAATGATAGGTTTCCCTTCCAACATGTCTAGGGATTATAACATGCACTCCTACATGGTGGTGAAATTGCGACACTGAATATAGTGAGACACTTAAGTGTGACATTTGGTAGTGTGACAATTAGGTGTGTAATAGATATATCTTCAATCTTATGCAATATTAGGAACCCTAAGAACACAAATCAAAGCTTATGTAGTCTCTAGGAGTATGGTGTTGATTTAATAAGTAACGACATATCAAGGAATATATTATGAATTTGGTTTTTAAAATATGAGTTATTGGGTTTGTGGAGAATTCTATGATGAACATAAAGAAGTAGGTTTCTTTATTTAAAAACATTTTTTCTTGGAACAAAATGGCAATGATATATCTCTTTAAATTTTAGTAGTTGCATGTTGACATTCTTTATACTTGTTTTGGTTTTCCCAATGTTGTTCTAAATTTTGTTGGTAATTTCAATTTTATGCATTGAATTAGGGGACCAAAGGTTTATATAAATAGAATATGAATTGGAAGAGTTTATAGTAGGGTGAATTGGTAGGTGACACTCTATCCATTTTTTCTTCCACTTAGGGAATGTTTTAATGAATTGTCGTATACTTTTACTTTTCATTGCATGCTAAACTAGTTTGTCTTTAGGGTATTGTTGAGCTCCAAATATGCCATATTTTCTACTATATAAAACCATCATTCACAAGCCATGTTATGTACTTATCACATATTTCATAACCATTATATTACCAATTTTCACTAAAATGTATTCATTTTACCATGTGATTAATTATTAATGATTTCTTGTATTTTTAATGATTAAATATGTTTTTAGCATGGTTTTATCAATGATGGTTTACTAATGTGTTTGTATTTAAGAAACGTGTTATAGTCAATAGTCCGGTACTCAATCCAGTACTTAGAAGGTTCTATAGAATTCCAGTACTAACATCCTACATAATTTTGGTACCAATTCCAGAATTCAGGTACCAACTTTCGCCTCGATTTTCATGTCGATGAAGGCATATCTCAAAATTATAAGATATGGGTTTTGTCCAGAAGGTGGAAAATTGAGCTAAACATAAGAAATTTTTCAAAATTCAAATTGGTTTGGATGATATGGGTGGATCTCTAACTCAAATTTTCCCAAATTGATGAAAAACCAAGATTTTTGTGATTTTGTTCCAAAAATTCTAAAATTGGTTTTAACCAAAATCTGAGTTTGGGGAATTTGGTTTTATCCATTCCTCCATGGATTTCATGTATAAATAAGCCTCATAGGGCTGAGAGAGAGAGAGAGCTATTATTATTATGAGAATTCTTTTGTAATGGAGATTAGGGAGTTATCATGACAATGCCAAGATTATAAGAGACTTGTAATTTCATGAATTTGATGAAACAAAAGAGTTGATGTTCCTGTACATGGCATAGATCATTATTTAGTACTATAGATATCTTCCACAGTGAAGGACATGTTTGGAGGGCCCCCATCCTTTGGTATGCACTATTTATGTTTGTCTTTAGATTAGTATTTTACATTTCTGTTTGTATATTTCAATTCTAGTTTTTGTTTTGATTTCATCTCACATAAATGGAATTTTATTTATGTAGATTAGTTTTCCTATTGTGACGTGTTTAATTCAGTAAATTACTCTCATATTGGTACACCTATTTTTGAAAAATCTCAACATAATGTGCCAACTCCATGTATTGTTTCAAATTGCATTATGTTCCTACAATCAACATTCTTGCACCAACACACTCAACATTCCTGTACCAACATACTCAGCATTCCTGCACCAATGCACTCACCATTCCTACATTGCACTCTTTTTCTATACTTTGTTCCTGCACTGCATTCTATTCCTGTGAAGAACCAAATCCTGTCACTGAGAGGGTGGCTAATCGGGATTATTTTCGGCACGAAATGTGAGCGGAGATATAATAAAGAAATGCACATAGATATCGCAGATATTCAATAATATAACATAAATGTATCAGAGATGAAACCATAAACACAGATATACAGTAATACACAATTTCTATTAATGAAATAAATGTATAGAGACTGTAAAAATACAGAGTGAAAGACTCGCTAGAATGGTGGTAGCATATCTCCGAGAAGAGATGTGACGGGTACTCGCATTCGCAAGAAGATGATTAGAATGAGGCTATGAATGCCTTTTTTACAATAAATAGGAATTCCCAAAACCCTACACATCCAAAAACCTAACCCTAGGAGATGAAGTGCTAAAAGTCATGTGGGCCCCAATTGGGTAAGTTAGTACATTAACTTCTCGGGGTCGTAACTTTTGCATATGATCTCCATTTTAGGCATATGATAGCTCGTTGGAAAGGTATCATCAAGGAGATTCATTTTTGGGGCTCAATAATTCCTTTGATTATCATTGAGAATATTGATCTTGAAAAACCTTCATTTAGGCCCTTAAAATGGCCCCGGAAGTTAAAACCTACTAAAAATAGTAAATTGCCAAAATTGCCAGAAAACTATTTTGATCGAGTCAAAAAAGGTGGGTGGACACCGATATCCACCTGGATCAATCCTCCCTCCTTAGGAAGAAATGGTCTCCATTGCGTTGAGTTCCCAGGGAAGTGGGAAAAGCATTCGCTGGATCTGCATCTTGGTGAGCTTCTTGTATTGTTGGAGACATCACGCTGCTTAGTTTGTGGAAGTCTGTCATGAACCTATTGAAGCTGAGGTTGTTCAACAAGTACAGATACATGAGAGGGAGGTGTGCAGAAGGAATCTTTTCACTTTGCTGCAACCTTGTCGACCTGCTTCTATTGGATATAAGGTGCAGGGGGCAAGGCTGTAGTGGTTGAAGTGTCCTTTTGTTCCCATTTTGAACAGATTGTGAAGAAGCTAAATTTTGCAGTATGAGATACTACCTTGCGAAACTTTTTAGGTGGAACAATAGTTGGAACTACCTCTGGTATTCTGTAGAGATGGCCCCCCAAAGTAACAATGACACTACGGGGTCGAGACTCATAAACAACATGGCGTCTCCACATATATGGTTGGCCCAAGAGAACATCCCATAAATTCAGTGGGGCAGCATCACACAATACCTCATCCTTGAAGGGTTGGATTCCATATGACAATTGACACTGTTGGCTGACACGAAGATCTCGTCCTTGCTAAAGCCACCCGATGTTGTATGGCTGCAGGTGTGGTGTTGTCGACAATCCGAACTGTTTGACGACCTCTACCGAGATGAGGTTTTTCTAGCTTCCGCTATCAACAATAAAATGCAGCGGGGTCCCCTTCACCCACATCTGTGAATGAAAAAGGTGCTTCCCCTCTTCAAGATCTATTCATTCTTCTAGTTGAATTGCTGCGGTTGTGACAATAGCAATGGGGTCTACGTCAATGATCTGTTCTTTACCAGTATTTTCAGGGTCATATTCTGAATCAGGGTTCGAATCCTTGTCTTTGATCTCGGCCACCAATGACTGTTTTGAGTGACATTTATCAGTGTTGTGCGAGGGGATTTTGTGGAAATCACACCATTTTCCAGTGTCCTTCTTTGTCTTCCTGTGACCCTTCTTTTCCTATGTCTTGGACTGGTTTTCCGAAGACTGTTTGTTAAGGCTGTCTTTTTCATACTTTGGTTGTTTAGGATTTGCAGACCCAAATTCTCGTTTGTTCTGGTGCTTAAATTTATGCTCAATTTTAACAACATATCGATAAGAAGCACCGAGTGACGAGATGTCCAGAAAATCCATTTCAGTATGGATGTATCTGTGTAGAGACCCATGGTATTTCAGAACCAAATGTCGTTCAGAGTCTTTGATACCCATATTGGTGCGCAAGGTATGGAAGGTATTGGTGAACTCCAGAATTGCCTGGCTCCTCTCTTGCCGCAGTGTGGTCCATCTCATGTACTGGTCCTCATAGTTTCCAACAAGGTAATACTATTCCTTTACCGCATCCACAAAAAAATCCCAAGTGGATCGACCCCATATATTCCAAACTCCTCTGTGGAACTTTTCTCCCAATAAGTTTCCCACCAATGTTTGACATGAGGGAGAGACTTAAGGAGTACGAAGATGATCTTTTCTTTGTCGGAAAAATTGTGAACAGATAAATAACCTTCTAGCAGAGTTAACCATTTTTCTAGGGCTTCTGCATCTATCTGTCCTTCAAATACAGGAATATCAAAATTAACTTGTACCTTGAAAGGTGAGGTGCCTCCAAAGTGGTCGCTTGATGAAGATGCAACTGTTGTTATTGGCAGGCGTTGAAGGATGTGGGCAAACTTATCCATCGTTTCGTCCCTTTTTCGCGTGAGAGCTTTCTCAAGCAAAAGATTGATAGGATCGTCTGCTCCGTCGTTTTTCTTTTCTTCCACCATTGAGGGTTTCTTGGGTGTACGAGAGTGATTTTATTCAAGAGAGACAAGATCAAGACCCAACTTTCTATACTCAAACCTCGTCGGGACATGTACTGAAAAAACGATCAAGAGCAGCTTGCTCTGATACCACTGATCCAAATTATTTTTGGCACGAAATGTGAGCGAAGATATAATAAATAAATGCACAGAGATATCAGAGATATTCAATAAGATAACATAAATGTATCAGAGATGCAACCATAAACATAGATATAAAGTAATACACAATTTCTATCAATGAAAGAAATGTACAGAGACTGTAAAAATACAGAGTGAAAGACTCGCTAGAATGGTGGCAGCTTATCTCTGAGAAGAGATATGATGGCTACTCGCATTCACAAGAAGATGATTACAATGAGGATCTAAAGGCCTTTTTTACAATAAACAGGAATGCCAAAAACCATAGACATCCAAAAACCTAACCCTAGGAGATGAAGTGCCAAAAGTCATGTCGGCCCCGTTTGGGTAAGTTAGTACATCAAATTCCCGGGGTCGTAACCTTTGCATACGATTTTCATTTTAGGCGTATGATAGCTCGTTGGAAAGGTATCATCAAGGATATTCATTTTGGGGGTTCAATCACACCTTCAATTATCATTGAAAACCTCAATCTCGAAAAACCTTCATTTAGGCCCTCATAATGGCCCCAAAAGTTAAAACCTACTAAAAATAGTAAATTACCAAAATTGCCAGAAAACTGTTTTGAGCCAGTTAGAAAAGGTGGGTGGCCACCGATATTCACCTAGATCAATACTACCTCCTTAGGAAGAAATGGTCTCCATTGCCTTGAGTTCCCAGGGGAGAGGGAAAGTCATTTGCTAGATCTACATCTTGGTGAGCTGCTTGTATTGTTGGAGACATCGCGCTGCTTAGTTTGTGGAAGTCTGTCATGAACCTGTTGAAGCTGAGGTTGTTCAAATAGTGGAGCTACATGAGAGGAAGGTGTGTAGAAGGAATCTTTGCACTTTGCTGCAAACTTGTCAACCTGCTTCTGTTGGATAGAAGGTGCAGGGGGAGAGGCTGTAGTGGTTGTAGTGTCCTTTTGTTCCCTTTTTGAACAGATTGTGAAGAAGATGAATTTTGCAGTATGAGATACTACATTGCGACACTTTTCAGGTGGAACAATAGTTGGAACTACCTATGGTATTCTGTAGAGATGAGCCCCCAAAGTAACAATGACACTACGGGGTCGAGACTCATAAACAACATGACGTCTCCACATATATGGTTGGCCCAAGAGAACATCACAGACATCCAGTGGGGCAACATCACATAATACCTCATCCTTGAAGGGTTGGATGCCATATGAAAATCAACACTGTTGGCTGACACGAATATCGCGTCCTTGCCGAAGCCACCCGATGTTTTATGGTTGCGGGTGTGGTGTTGTCGACAATCCCAACTGTTTGACAAACTCTGCTAAGATGAGGTTTTTCTGGCTTCCGCTATCAACAATAAAATGCAGCAGGGTCCCCTTCACCCACATCTGTGAATGAAAAAGGTGCTCCCCCTCTTCAAGATCTGTTGGTTCTTCTCATTGAATTGTTGCAGTCATGAAAATAGTAGTGGGGTTTGCATCAATGATCTTTCCTTTACCAGTATTTTCAGAACCAGTTTCTGAATTAGGGTTTGGCTCCTTGTCTTTGATATTGGCCACCAATGACTATTTTGAGCGACATTCATCGGTGTTGTGCCAGGGTATTTTGTGGAAATCACACCAATTTTTGGTGTCCTCCTTTGTCTTCCCTTGACCCTTCTTTTCCTATGTCTTGGACTGGTTTTCGGGAGACTGTTTGTTAGGGCCGTCTTTGTCATACTTTGGTTGTTGCAGATTTGCAGACCCCGTTTGTTCTGGTACTTAAATTTCTACTCAATTTTAACAGCATATTGATAAGCAACACTGAGTGATGAGATGTCCAAAAAATCCATTTCAGTCTGGATGTATCTATGTAGAGCCCCACGGTATTTCAAAACTAAACGTCACTCGGATTCTTTGATACCCAGCTTCGTGCACAAGGTATGGAAGGTGTTGGCGAACTCCGGAACTACTTGGCCCCTCTCTTGCCGCAGTGTGGTCCTTCTCATGTACTGGTCCTCATAGTTGCCAACAGGGTAATAATGTTCCTTTACCGCATCCACAAAAAAATTCCAAGTGGGATCGGCCCCATATATTCTAGACTCCTCTGTGGAATTTTGCTCTGAGTAAATTTCCCACCAATGTTTGACATGAGGGAGAGCTTTAAGGAGTGCGAAGGTGATCTTTTCTTTGTTGGAAAAATTGTGAACAAAGAAATAACCTTATAGCAGAGTTAACCATTTTTCTAGGGCATCTGCATCTATCTGTCCTTCAAATACAGGAATATCAAAATTAACTTGTACCTTGAAAGGCGAGGTGCCTCCAAAGTGGCCACTTGATGAAGATGCAGCTGCTATTATTAGCAGGCGTTGATGGATGTGGGAAAAATTCTCCATCATTTCATCCCTTTGTCACGTGAGAGATTGCTCAAGCAACAGATTGATAGGATCGTCTGCTCCATCGTTTTTCTTTTCTTCTGCCATTGAGGGTTTCTTGGGTGTACGAGAGTGATTTTATTCAAGAGAGACAAGCTCGAGACCCAACTTGTTATACTCATACCTCGTTGGGGACATGCACTGAAAAAATGATCAAGAGCATCCTGCTCTGATACCACTGATCTGGATTATTTTCGGCATGAAATGTGAGCGGAGATATAATAAAGAAATGCACAGAGATATCACAGATATTCAATAAGATAACATAAATGTATTAGAGATGAAACCATAAACATGGATATATAGTAATACACAATTTCTATTAATGAAATAAATGTACAGAGACTGTAAAAATACAGAGTGAAAGACTCGCTAGAATGGTGGCAGCTTATCTCTGAGAAGAGATGTGACGGCTACTCGCATTTGCAAGAAGATTATTACAATGAGGCTTTGAAGGAATTTTTTACAATAAACAGGAATGCCAAAAACCCTAGACATCCAAAAACCTGACCCTAGGAAATGAAGTGCCAAAATTCATGTGGGCCCCGTTTGGTTAAGTTAGTACATCAACTTCCCAAGCTCGTAACTTTTGCATACGATCTCCGTTTTAGGCGTATGATAGCTCGTTGGAAAGGTATCATATAGGATATTCATTTTGGGTGTTAAATAATTCATTTAGTTATGATTGAGAACCTCGATATTGAAAAACCTTCATTTAGGTCCTCAAAATGGCCCTGGAAGTTAATACCTGCTAAAAATAGTAAATTGCCAAAATTGCCAAAAAACTATTTTGAGCCAGTCAGAAAAGGTGGGTGGCCACTGATATCCACCTGGATCAATCCTCCCTCCTTAGGAAGCAATTGTCTCCATTGCATTGAGTTCCCGGGGGAGAGGGAAAATCATTTGCTGGATCTGCATCTTGCTGAGCTGCTTGTATTGTTGGAGACATCGCGTTGTTTAGTTTGTGGAAGTTTGTCATGAACCTGTTGAAGTTGAGGTTGTTCAACAAGTCGAGATACATGAGAGGAAGGTGTGCAAAAGGAATCTTTTCACTTTGTTGCAACCTTATCAACCTGCTTCGGTTGGATAGAAGGTCTAGGGGGCGAGGCTATAGTGGTTGCAGTGTCTTTTTGTTCCCCTTTTGAACAGATTGTGAAGAAGCTGAATTTTGCAGTATGAGATACTACCTTGTGAAACTTTTTAGGTGGAACAATAGTTGGAACTAACTCTGGTATTCTGTAGAGACGAACCCCCAAAGTAACAATGACAACGACATTACGGGGTAGAGACTCATAAACAACATGGCATCTCCACATATATGGTTGGCCCAAGAGAACATCACAAACATCCAGTGGTGAAACATCACATAATACCTCATCCTTGAAGGGTTGGATGCCATATGACAATCGACACTGTTGGATGACATGGAGATCTCATCCTTGCCGAAGCCACCTGATGTTGTATGGCTATGGGTGTGGTGTTGTCGACAATCCCAACTGTTTGACAACCTCTGCTGAGATGAGGTTTTTCTGGCTTCCACTATCAACAATAAAATGCAGTGAGGTCCCCTTCACCCACATCTGTGAATGAAAAAGTCTCTCCCCCTCTTCAGGATCTGTTGGTTCTTCTGGTTGAATTGTTGCGGTCACGACAATAATAGTGGGGTCTGCGTCAATGACCTATCCTTTACCAGTATTTTCGGAATCAGATTCTGAATTAGGGTTTGACTCCTTGTCTTTGATCTTGGCCACCAATGATTTTTTTGAGAGACATTCATCGGTGTTGTGCTAGGGGATTTTGTGGAAATCACACCATTTTCCAGTGTCCTTTTTCTTCCCGTGACCCTTCTTTTCCTATGTCTGGGACTAGTTTTCAGGAGATTGTTTGTTAGGGCTATCTTTGTCATACTTTGGTTGTTGTGGATTTACAGACCCGAATTCCCGTTTGTTCTGGTGCTTAAATTTCTACTCAATTTTAACAACATATCGTTAAGCAACACCGAGTGATGAGATGTCCAGAAAATCCATTTCAGTCTGGATGTATCTGTGTAGAGCCCCACGGTATTTTAGAACCAAATGTCACTCAGAGTATTTGATACCCAGCTTGGTGCACAAGGTATGGATGGTATTGGTGAACTACAGAACTACTTGGCCCCTCTCTTACTGCAATGTGGTCCTTCTCATGTACTGGTCCTCATAGTTGCCAATAGGGTAATAATGTTCCTTTACCGCATCCACAAAAAAATACCAAGTGGGATCAGCCCCATATATTCCAGACTCCTCTGTGGAACTTTTCTCCCAATAAGTTTCCCACCAATGTTTGACATGAGGGAGAGATTTAAGGAGTGCAAAGGTGATCGTTTCTTTGTCAGAAAAATTGTGAACAGAGAAATAAACTTCTAGCAGAGTTAACCATTTTTCTAGGGCTTTTGCATCTATCTGTCCTTCAGATACAGGAATATCAAAATTAAATTGTACCTTGAAAGGCGAGGTGCCTCCAAAGTGGCCACTTGATGAATATGCAACTCCTGTTATCGGAAGACGTTGAAGGATGTGGGAAAAATTCTCCATCATTTCGTCCCTTTATCACGTGAGAGCTTGCTCAAGCAATAGATTGATAGGATTGTCTGCTCCATCGTTTTTATTTTCTTCTGCCATTGAGGGTTTCTTGGGTGTACAAGAGCGATTTTTTTCAAGAGAGACAATCTCGAGACCCAACTTGCTATACTCATACCTCGTCGGGGACATGCACTGAAAAAATGATCAAGAGTAGCCTCTTCTGATACCACTGATCCAGATTATTTTCGGCATGAAATGAGAGCAGAGATATAATAAATAAATGCATAGAGATATCACAGATATTCAATAAGATAACATAAATGTATCAGAGATTAAATCATAAATACATATATAAAGTAATACATGATTTCTATTAATGAAAGAAATGTATAGAGATTGTAAAAATACAGAGTGAAAGACTCGGTAGAATGGTGGAAGCTTATCTCTGAGAAGAGATGTGACGGCTACTTGCATTCGCAAGAAGATGATTACAATGAGGCTCTGAATTCATTTTTTACAATAAATAGGAATGTCAAAAACCCTAGACATAAAAAAACCTAACCCTAGGAGATGAAGCACCAAAAGTCATGTGGGCCCTGTTTGGGTAAGTTAGTACATCAACTTCCCGGGGTCGTAACTTTTGCATACGATCTCTGTTTTAGGCGGATGATAGCTCGTTGGAAAGGTATCATCGAGGAGATTCATTTTCAGGGTTCAATCATGACTTCAGTTATCATTGAGAACATCGATCTCGAAAAACCTTTATTTAGGCCCTCAAAATGGCCTCGGAAGTTAAAACCTACTAAAAATAGTAAATTGCCAAAATTGCCAGAACACTATTTTGAGCCAGTTGGAAAAAGTGGGTGGCCATCGATATCCACCTATATCAATCCTCCCTCCTTAGGAAACAATGGTATCCATTGCATTGATTTCCCGAGGGAGAGGGATAATCATTTGCTGGATCTACATCTTGGTGAGCTGCTTGTATTGCTGGAGACGTCGCGCTGCTTAGTTTGTGGAAGTCTGTCATGAACCTGTTGAAGTTGAGGTTGTTCAACAAGTTGAGCTACATGAGAGGAAGGTGTGTAGAAGGAATCTTTTCACTTTGCTGCAACATTGTCGACATGGTTCTATTGGATAGAAGGTGCAAGGGGCGAGGCTGTAGCGGTTGCAGTGTCATATTGTTCCCCTTTTGAATAGATTGTGAAGAAGCATAATTTTGAAGTATGAGATACTACCTTGCGACACTTTTTAGGTGGAACAATAGTTGGAACTACCTCTGGTATTTTGTAGATATGACCCCCCAAAGTAACAATGACACTATGGGGTCGAGACTCATAAACAACATGGCGTCTCCACATATATGGTTGGCCCAAGAGAACATAACAAACATCCAGTGGGGCAACATCACATAATACATCATCCTTGAAGGGTTGGATGCCATATGAAAATGGACACTTTTGGCTGACATAGAGATCTCATCCTTGCCGAAGCCACTCGATGTTGTACGGTTGCAGGTGTGGTGTTGTCGACAATCCCAACTATTTGATGACCTCTGCTGAGATGAGGTTTTTCTTGCTTCCGCTATCAACAATAAAATGTAGCGGGGTCCCCTTCACCGACATCTGTGAATGAAAAATTTGCTCCCCCTCTTCAGGATCTATTGGTTCTTCTGGTTGAATTGTTGTAGTTTTGATAATAGAAGTGGGGTCTACGTCAATGATCTGTTCTTTACCAGTATTTTTAGAATCAGATTCTGAATCAGGGTTCGAATCCTTGTCTTTGATCTCGGCCACCATTGACTATTTTGAGCGAAATTCATTGGCGTTGTGCCAAGGGCGAGGAGGACATCACCTATATCACAGAATTGATCGGGGCCATCCATTTCAGTAGAGACATGTGGCACGTGATCGAGCTTAGTCGCGTTTCAGTTACCGGGACTTCGAGAGCAAAGGAGCACAAACTTTCGATGGGCAATTTCCTGAAAGAATCTAGTCCGTTGATCATTGAGCCATCTCAGCCATCCATCAGGGATGACTCTCAGCGCATGAAGCTAAGGAGCGGGAAGATTTGGGTGATCAGGATCCACGCGCCCAGATCTACGGTCAAGATTGGATTACGGGCCCCCCTCCCCATTCTACCTTTAAAGCAGAGGGGGGGGTCCGGAATTAGCCATGCATCTATCAATGACCTTGGATTGGGGAGCCCAGATCTGCAGCTGAGGATTGATTCTGGATCCCCCCCCGGTCGTTCTACCTTTTATAAAGGGGTGGGGGGGGTCCAAAATGGGAGCGTGCAACTTTGAGAGTTTGGGATTGAAGCGCCTAAATCTATGGTAGAGGATTGTTTCCGTACCCCCCTCATATTTCTACCTTTAACGGAAGGGGGGGGGTCTGGAATGGGTGGTTTCATGTGGGCCCCCCTTTAACCCCTTGTCATATCTCCGACTCTATTCACTTACAACCTTCCGCCTTGTGTCTTCCACTCAACGCTGTTATGGCCCACCTTATTTCCATTCCCTCACTCCCACCTATCATCTCCTACCAGGTGTTCGTCCCCACATTCTTCCCTTCATTGCAATTTCCCCCATGTCATATTCCTTTCCCCTTCTACCATGTGTCTCTCTCTTTCTCCACACCACTTCTACCTGTGTCGTGTCCTCACTCCCCAACCTATCACATTGCGGTCTCCTTGTCACCTTCCTGTGGCTCATCGCCTCATCAGCTGGTGTCATAGTCACCATTTCTTCACCACCTGATGCTTACCTCAACACCTCTCATCTCACCCTCACAGTGTTGATGCCATCACCCCTGTTAGACCCCCAGCCACATCTTCCAACGAAGCAGCAGAAGCCAAAGGGAGAATGGCACGTCCTGCAGGTGCAGAGTTGACCAGGCTTCACCTGATCTCAAGAAATAATTTATTGAGGCAGTTGATGGTGGTTGAACATCGTCTCCTTCCTTAAATAGAAGGTCAGAAAGGAGCATGCACAGAGATGGGCTGTTAGTTAATCCTGATAAAGATCACGTCTGACAGACAACTGCATGGGTAGTCTACCCAATGTCTGCATGCGCTGCCTGAAAGAGAAGCTCCTCAACGTCAAGCATTGAAATCATGATATGATCATGCTCTCAACTCCAAAGTCAGTTCCAAGTATATGTAGGCATTTTTTCCATTTTTGTATCTATCGATGGTAGAGCAAAGCTCTCGATTGTAAAGCTTTAACAACGCTTCTGGTTCTCTGATTATGTATCTGTATGTAAGATTTCTTGTTTAATAACAGACAACTTTCCCTTTCCATCTAGTTTTTCATCTCATACTGAGGGAGTTCATGATTGACTGATTCACATGAATCATTACGACTGATTTATGATAAAGGATTTATTGTAGCACTATTGTATTCTCCAGTTTTTATGCATCTGAATGTAAGAGGTTCTTTTGTTTAGGTTTTCTCTCTATAGGGTGTTAGAAACCCGATGTTTATGACAGACCTTTGCATTTCTCTCATAGAAGTCTTCCTCCTATTCACCCTTACTACAACTTACTGTCTGAAGTTTAACTAAGACCTCACCTGCTTGTGCATGTCCAGCCCAGTTTCTGAGTTGGAATGATATCGTTATAAGTTTTCTTCCATTTGATCACCCTCCATAAACAAATCGTGACATAAACTAATGGGCATCAGGCTCTGCTCCTGTTGCAATCCAGGAGTGACTTCTGTCGCCAACATTTTTTGGCACCTTTGTCGGGGATGAAGTTTAAAATTTTCCCTAGGATTGAACGACAATGAGCCTGTGATTCTGAAGGTACTTCAGGCATCAAAGCCCTTGAATATTGCTACTGTTCACCTGGCGACTCCATTGAGACGACTCCACTGTGGTGAACTTGTCGTTTTAGTTGTGGTTTTCAGAGGTAGACACACGCGGTCCCATCAACAACTGCCTCTAGCCACGTCTGAAGCTGATCCAGAGGTGATTATCAGAAAAGGAAAAAATTTTGAAGGAGAAACTTCCACCGCTGAACCAGGTAATTTTCCATCTCCTTTTGTAGAAACTCCATTTTCTTATCCTCAGCTTCGTAGCAAATCTTTTTCTGAAGCCTCCCCTTTCCTGAATTTCAAAAGTGTTCCTGCCGAGTTTTCTCCTCCTGGTCTGGAATTAGAGGGAGAAACCATTTTCATTCCCCTCTCACCTGAAATCCTATTTCCATTATCCCCTGTTCAAGCTCCTTCTCCTCCGAGTTCTCCTCCACATAATATCCCTATTGCAGGAGAAAATCCCTCCATGACTAGAATGGAGGCTATTATAGCTGCTAGGTATGCTCCCCTTTTGCTAGCTCAGCCTCTCAACACCCTTCCAATAGATGGTTACCTCAAGCAGTTGCCCAAGTTTACAGGCGAGGGAGACATAACTGCAGAAGAACACCTCGAAGCCTTTTAAAATTTTACAGATGATCATGTTATCATGCATGCAGATGTATGGATGAGGATTTTCATCCATAGCCTTGAGGGTGAGGCTAGGAAATGGTTTAGGGCCCTACCTCCTGGATCTATTGGTGGGGTTGAGGCTTTGGATAATTCCTTTTTGAGACAGTGGGGAGACAAAAAAGACTTCATGTATTACATGACAAAGTTTGGGTCTTTGAAGAGAAAAGAAGGAGAGTCTATTTCTGACTTCTCCAAAAGATTTAACAAAATGTACAATAAAATCCCCACTGAGATTAAGCCCTTAGAAGCCTCTACAAAGATCACTTATGCTAGCGGTTTTGATCCCTATTTATGCCTCCTGTTGAGGGAAAGGAGAGACACCACTCTGGTTGACATGCAGGACGTAGCCGTAGAAGTAGAGTCTAATATATTGCCTGTTGACTGACTCAGGAATAAGGCTAACAAAGACATATCCAGGAGAATAACTGAAACCTCCTCATCCCATTCTTCTCCCCTTCACCTTCAGATGGATGAAGTAACTAAAGTGCTGAAATCGCTTTTGGCTAGGATGGAAAGGTGGGAATTAGAGGGGAAGCCCATGTATAGAAATCCCCAGAATACTGACAACAAAGGTTTCAGGAGGCCTGGTAACAATGTGCCACAATATTTGCCAAGGGAACAAAGGAGAAAAGACAAAGATGATCAAAGGATTCAAACCCCTCTCCAAAATAACCTAGACACTCATGAGGAAGGAGAGGAGATGGATGAGCTCGACCCTGAAATTCACTGCATTGAGGAAACTTCCCCTTTTCCCCATTTAACTCAATCTGCATATGAATAATTCCTTATCACTACTCAAATCAACGAGTTGAGTAAATGGGAAAAGGTCAGCAACACTCCTAATAGATACCATCTCAGGTCAAAGAAGAAAGAAGAAAATTTTGATAGCCAGGATTAGCCTCGCATAATAGAAAGGCCTGCTAAGCCTAGAACAGTCACTACTAAAGAAAAGAAAGCTCAGAATACTTCGACAACAACCAAGGAACCTGTCTCTGAGGCAAGGGAACCTCCTAAGCCTCTCTCCTCCTTTACTTTTGAGCATGAGATTCATAAGATTAGGATTCTTTTACCCCTCTCAAAACTAGTTAAAAATGAAGATTTCAAAAGGTCCCTCTCCAAACTGCTACAATTTGAGCCCCCCTAGCCTTCCACAGACTCAATAAATATTCAGGATGAGAAGCCAAAAGTCATCCTAGGTCCCATGATAGAAGACAGAGATGAATCATCCCCTCCCTTCTACACATCCTTGAACATACATGATAAAGTGTTGCATAATTTCCTCATGGATTCAAGAGCTTCCCACAACCTTATGCCCAAAATAGTCATGGAAGAATTGGGACTGGAAGTGACAAAGGATTATCATGATTTGTACTCTTTTGATTCAAGGAGGGTGCAATGCCTTGGATTCATCAAAGACTTGGTGGTCTCTTTATTTTAGCTACCAATGATCCAGGTGGATATTGGTGGCCACCCACCTATTCCACTTGGACCCCCACCATTGCTTCTTTCAGTTTTTCAGTTTTCACACAGTTTACTATTTTTAGCAGTTTTTTCGGGTCCTGAACTTCCAGGGCCATTTTGAGTCCCTAAACGATGTTTTTTTGGGTATGTTTCTCTCACAAAATAATATCTAATGATGTTATTTTGTCTCAAGTGTTGTAGGCCTCGAATAGATCTTTCCAACGAGCTATCATACGCCTAAAATGGAGATCGTGTGCAAAAGTTACGACCCCGGGAAGTTGATGCACCAACTTACCTAAACAGGGCCCACATGACTTTTGGCGCTTCATCTCCCAGGGTTAGGTTTTTGGATGTCTAGGACTTTTGGCATTCCTGTTTATTGTAAAAAGGGCCTTCAGAGACTCATTGCAATCATCTTCTCATGGATGCGAGTAGCGGCCACATCTCTTCTCAGAGATAAGCTACCAACGTCCTAGCTAGTTTATTTCCATTCTGTCTATAAGCATATTTCAGTCATTTTTTATTAATGAAATGAAGTCTTATTTCCACTACATCTCTGTGTTTCTGTGTATTTCTATATTTCATTGTGTTCCTACATAAATCCGGATTAGTGGTATCAGAGTGGTCTTCTCATTCTCGATCCTTCTTTGCATGTCCCCAACGAGATCGGGGTATAAGGAGTTGGGGCTCGATCTGGTTGAACCTTTGCAAGATCAGCCTCGCAAACCCCAACGACCGCCCATGGGGGAAGAAAAGAAATATGAGGGAGCAGGAGATCCTATCAAAATGTTGCTCGAGGAGGCCCTCGAGAAACAAAGGAACGCGATGATGGACAACTTTGCACAGATTCTTCAACGGATTCCGACTGGTGATGCATCGACATCCGGAAGCCACTCTGGAGGTGCCACTCCTTTTAAGGTACAAGTAAACTTTGACATTCCCATATTTGACAGCCAAATAGATGCATATGCCGTAGATAGATGGTTGAATTTGTTAGAAGGATATTTCTCGGTTCATGACTTTTCCGACCGAGAAAAGATTATTTTCGCACTCCTCAAAGCCGCCCCCCATGTCAAGGACTGGTGGGAAACCTAC
>ML780037.1:793240-820978 GCA_009831015.1 Picea engelmannii | reverse complement strand
AAAGATACACACTAGCCAGAATCTTGCAGACATGTTAACAAAGGGAGTAACCAGGGAGAAACTGAGTTCCTGCTCAGTTTCAGTTGGTCTTCAAGAATGAAGATGAAAATGAGAAATTTTCCAGGTCCAAGAAGGTTCAGAGTTCAACATATACAACAACGGTGGAGTTGTTGAGATCAGTATCCAAGTGGGAGATTGTTGGATGTGGAGATTGATTATCTTCCTGATTCATAGGTCCTTGCTTTCAACTGTGTTTATACCCCATGAAGTATTTACACCCCAGAAGTATGTGCACTCTTCCACGGGGGGGAGTGCAAAGGGGGGGTACCCTCTTGCCTTGTAAAAGTATATTGTAATTTCATTGTAAATCTAGACTGTTCATTATAAGGTCACAGATCTAACAATAGAGATTATGTTAGGGTTTTTTGCCCCAGAAGGCAACCCTCTTTTATGATGGAAATGTATTGCAGCTATAGTTAATGGTGAATATTGTATTCTGAGAGAGGAGACTGTGAGAGAAAGAAGAGGAAGTTACAACGGGTTTTTTTGTAGGTTGTATCCCTTCATTTGTTGGATAATAATAAAGGAAAGACCTGGAAATTTCTCTGGTGGATGTAGCCCACACTGGGTGCACCACGTAAATCTGTGTCTCTTGTATTGTGTGTCTTCTGTTTTTTGTTTCTGCATTTGTTTTATTTTATTGCTCCACGGTCCTGTTTTTTCTAACAATCTATTTGGATGACATCACAGTCTTCTCCAGGTCTAATAAAGAGCACCGTTGTCACTTAAGAAAAGTTTTCTTGAAATGTCGGAAGTTTGGCCTTTCCTTAAATCCAAAGAAATCTTTGTTTTCCATGGAGGAGGGTAAGCTGCTAGGCCATATAGTATCAACAGAGGGAGTGAGAATTGATCCTAGCAAGGTAGAGGCAATTCAAACCCTGTCACTTCCCAGGTCTAAAAAAGAGGTGCAGGCTTTTTTAGGGAAGATTAACTTTCTGAGAAGATTCGTCTCAAATTTTGTTGAGTTGGTGAAACACATCACATCCATGCTCAGAAAGGGAAGTGAATTAAAATGGACTGTTGAACACAGGAAATCTTTTGTCCAAATAAAAAGGGCATTGATTGAGGCTCCTGTGCTAATCAGTCCTAATTATTCCAAGGATTTCCTAGTTTTTTCTTTTGCTTCTTTTGATACAATAGCAACGGTCTTATTGCAGAAAAATGAGGAAGGGCGAGAGCAACCCATTTCCTTCTTCAGCAAGGCATTAAGGGATGCATAAATCAGGTATGAGATCATGGAGAAACAGGCCTATGCCTTAGTAAAATCTCTCAAATATTTCATAGTCTATGTCTTACACTCAAGGGTGACTACATACGTTCCTTCAGCCTCTATGAAAGACATCCTTATATAGCCTGACATAGATGGGAGAAGAAGTAAATGGATTTCTAAGATCCTTGAGTTTGACCTGGAGATAAAGCCCACCAAGTTAGTTAAAGGGCAGGGTTTAGCCAAGATGCTGGTTGAATCCAATTACAGGGCCTTGGGGTTAGCTTCATCAATGCTTGCTTAGAAAATCAGCAAGCTGAGTCATCCAGCCAAAGCTCTCAGGGCAGTTCATCACTAGCAGAATGCACTTGGTACAGAGACATTTTGTACTTTCTACAAGAGTTGAAGCCTCCTAATGGAATGGGAAAAAGAAAGACAAGAGATTTAAAGCTCAAGGCAGTCAGGTATTGCCTTATTGTCCAAGACTTGTACTAGAGAGACCCTCTAGGGGTGTTTCTAAGGTGTCTGAACCCACAGGAAGCCCGGAAAGTTATGTTTGATTTCCATAGTGGCCTTTGTTGAGGTCATCATTTCTGGAAGACCATAGATCACAAAATTCTCAAGGCTGGGTACTACCGGCCCACCTTATTCACTGATGTCTGTAGAGAAGTCAGAGCTTGCATCAAATGCCATAGGTTCTCAGGAAAGCAATAGCTCAAATCTCTACCACTGAAGCCTGTAGTAGCTTCAACACCCTTTCAATAGTGGGGGTTGGACTTCATTGGAATAATTCATCCTTCTTCAAGTGGCCAGCACAAATGGATCTTGACTGCAATAGACTATTTCACCAAGTGGATAGAAGTTGCCCCCACCAGGAGTGCTTCACACAAAGTAACTATCAACTTCCTGGAGGATATCATAGCCAGATTTGGCTGTCCCAATAGAATTGTCACTGATAATGATGCTTCTTTCAAATCGAAGCCTCTGGTTAAGTTCTGTGAATAGTTCGAGATTTCACTAATTCATTCCACTCCCTATTACCCTCAAGGAAATGGACTGGCAGAGTCTTCCAATAAAATCCTAATTAAGCTCATTAAAATATTATTGGAAGACAATAAGAGAGCCTTGGATTCAAAGCTCAAATTCTCTCTATGGTCCGATTGAGTGACAACGAAGAAGTCCCTGGCCACCTCACCTTTTCAACTTTTTTATGGGATGGAGGTCATTTTTCCCACTCAGCTCGCTCTACCTGTAGGGAAATTATTTCAGGATCAAGAAGGAGAGCCCAACCATATGGTCAGAAGGATTCATCAAATGGTGGAAGTGCAACAGATCATGGAGTAGGTGATGGAAATAGCTCATGGTCATCAGCAGAAGGTCAAGTAGGCCTTTGACAAGAAGGTCAGGAAGAAGGAATTCGAGTTGGGTGATTTGGTACTTAAGTGGGATGCACCTAGGCAGGATAGGGGAAAACACAACAAGTTTGATGCCCTCTAGATCGGGCCCTTCAAAATATCCGAAGCATTCTTGAACAACACTTACAGGCTATAGGATTTGGAGGGTGAAGAAGTTTTCAATGGCCCAGTAAATGGGCATTTCTTGAAAAAATGTTTTTTCTGAGCCTTAGACGGCTCCTCTGTTCTTGTAAATATTGATTTTATTTGTTTTTGGCTTAATAAATGACTCCATAGCCCAATGACAAGGCACTGGAATTGCAAATGAGTTCTTAGAGCATCACAGGGACAACTCTATCCCCCATGGAGCCTAATGTTAGCACAAATTTTGGTATGGGTCATTTTCTCTCCAAAGTCGAGCCCATGGTACAAAAGTCAAAGAGGCGGGCTAAAAACCCACTAAAGGGAGATTATTCATGGCGTGTGATAGAAGTGCCCAAGCGCATATCTCATAAAATCTCATTCTGGGTTCAAAGTCAAGCGATTGGGCAAAGATCTGTTTTCAACGGCCAGGATTCGTCGAAGGAGCAAATCGACGATCAACGGGAATTCACGATCAGCAAAGTTGCACAAGGACTAACACCGAGGACATCACCTATATAGAAGAATTTATTGGGGCCATCCATTTCAGCAGAGACATTTGGCACACAATCGAGCTTAGTTGCATTTCAGTTACTGGGACTTTGAGAGCGAAGGAGCATGAACTTTCGATGGGCGATTTCCTGAAAGAATCTGATCCATTGATCATGGAGCAGTCTCAGCCATCCATCAAGGATGACTCTTGGTGCATGAAGCTAAGGAGTGGGTAGATATGGGAGGTCAAGATCTGCATGCCTAGATCTACAGTCAATATTGGATTATGGGCCCCCCTCCCCATTCTACCTTTAAAGCGGAGGGGGGGGGTCTGGAATTGGTCGTGCATCTATCAATGGCCTAGATTGGGGATCCCAAATCTGTGGCTGAGGATTGATTCTGTACCCCGCCCCCCCAACCGTTCTACCTTTAATAAAGTTGGGGGGGGGATCCGGAATGGGAGTGTGCAACTTTGAGCGGTTGGGATTGAAGCACCTAAATCTATGGCCGAGGATTGTTTCCACACCCCCCTGTCATTCTACATTTAACAAAAGGTGGGCGAGATCCAGAATGGGTGGTTTCGTGTGGGCCCCCCTTTAACCCCTTGTCACATATCCGACTCTCTCCGCTTACCAGCTTCTTCCATGTGTCTTCCACTCAACGACATTCTGGCCCACCTTATTTCCATTCCCTTGCTCCCACCTGTCATCTCCTGCCAAGTGTTCCTCACTGCATTCTTCCCTTCTTTGCAATTGCCCTCATGTCATATTCCTTTCCCCTTTCATCCTCTCCCCTTCTGCCATGTTCCTGTCTCTTTCTCCATGCCACTTCCACCTGTTTCATCTCCTCACTCCCCAACGTGTCACATTGCGGCCTCCTTGTCACCTTCCCGTGGCTCATCGCCTCATCAGCTGGTGTCACAGTCACCATTTCTTCTCCACCTGGTGCTTACCTCAACACCTCTCATCTCACCCTCATAGTGTTGATGCCATCACCCCTGTTAGACCCCCAACCACATCCACCATATGGGTCCCCTCGCAACAGTCCAACGAAGAAGCAGAAGTCAAAGGGAGACTGCCATGTCCTGTAGGTGCAGAGTTGACCAGGCTTCACCTGATCCTAAGAAAACAGTTATTGAGGAAGTTGATGGTGGTTGAACATCATCTCCTTCCTTAAATAGAAGGTCAGAAAGGAGTGTGCACAGAGATGGGCTGTCAGTTAATCCTGATAAAGATTGCATCTGACAGACGACTGCATGGGTAGTCTACCCAACGTCTGCATGCGCTGCCTGACAGAGAAACTCCTCAACGTCAAGCATTGAACTCATGATATGATCATGCTCTCAGCGTCGAAGTCAGTTCCAAGTATATGTAGGCATTTTTTCCATTTTTGTATCTATCGATGGTAGAGAAAATCTTCTGATTGTAAATCTTTAACAACACTTCTGGTTCTCTAGTTATGTATCTATATGTAAGATTTCTTGTTTAATAACAGATAGCTTTCCCTTTCCATCTGTTTTTTCATCTCATACTGAGGGAGTTCATGATTGAATGATTCACATGAATCATTGTGACTGAGTTATGATAAAGGATTTATTGTAGCACTGTTGTATTCTCCAGTTTTTATGCATCTGAATGTAAGAGGTTCTTTTGTTTAGGTTTTCTCTGTACAGGCTGTTAGAAACCCGATGTTTATGAACAACCTTTTCATTTATCTCATAGAAGTCTTCCTCCTATTCACCCTTACTACAACTTACTGTTTGAAGTTTAACTAAAACCTCACCTGCTTGTGCATGCCCGGCCGAGTTTCTGAGTTGGAATGATATCATTCTGAGTTTTCTTCCATTTGATCACCCTCCATAAACAAATCGTGACATAAACTGATGGGTGTCAAGCTCATCTCATGCTGCAATCCAGAAGTGACTTATGTTTCCAACAAACAGGAATGCCAAGAACCCTAGAAATAAAAAACCCTAACCCTAGGAGATGAAGCGCCAAAAGTCATGTGGGCCCCGTTTGGGTAAGTTAGTACATCAACTTCCCGGGGTCGTAACTTTTGCATATGATCTCCGTTTTAGGCGTATGATAGGTTGTTGGAAAGGGATCGTAGAGGAGATTCATTTTGGGTGTTCAATAATTCCTTTGACTATCATTTAGAACCTCTATCTTGAAAAACCTTCATTTAGGCCCTCAAAACGACCCCAGAAGTTAAAACCTGCTAAAAATAGTAAATTGCCAAAATTGTCAGAAAACTATTTTGAGCCAGTCCGAAAAGGTGGGTGGCCACCGATATCCACCTATATCAGGGGGGGTGAATCAATTTCACAACAATTTTATCAATTTTATTTTGTTAATTGAATCAATATCTCAACACTTTATTTATCGTGGAACCCAATTGGGAAAACCACAAACACTTTTCTATTAACTGCAAAATTTTGTCTTTACATGTTACATAGAAGGAAGATGTTCTTCCTCTTAGATCAACACCCACTAATCATGATTCACCCACACCCCCGTTCACCAACTCCAACTCGTAGGAGGGTTCAACCCCCTGTTTAGTCAACTATAACTAACAAGGAATAACGTACTCCCCTGCAGGCACCAACCTGCCCTTGCACCTCCTTGCCTCCCTTAGTTTATTAGTTTGGAAAAATTTTGTATTATATCTTGACTGCTCCTCTCTTTGCCTCTGTCATTTGATCTTCAATGTATCTTCTTTAGGCCAATAAGTCTTCTATCTTCAATCACTGAACATATTAACTGTTGTTGTGTATCTATCTGTATTTTGATCTTCAATGAGTCTGTTGCAGTCCGACTATCTTCAATTCTCAACCCTCTTATATATATTCCTTCATTATAACTTTTCATGGAAGTTCACACCCTTTCATCAAACCTCTTTGTCTATTACATAATCACCTTTTAAATAAACAACCATGTTTTATAAACAAACATCTCTTTAATCTTTTATCTTAGCCTTTGATATTTTCTTTAATTCATATAATTATTTAGGCCGTGAACAGTTTATTGTAGAGAGATGATCTGATTTTTGAGTTTGTGCTTCATGTTCTCATACAGAGTATAGAATCTCTTTGTAGTAATGCATTTAAAAAATTAATATTAGTTATGATTTGTAACAGTCTTGCCATGGCTTTCATCGATTAAACTAAAGTTATCAGACTCATTGTGTTTATGCAGGGTTTTATCAACTTTTGGTGGAAAAATGAAAATGCAATATGTGGACCTCTCGATAGTCATTTTGGAACTTCAACTACCTCTGTTACATTTCATACTAGTCTCTGCTAGTACACCATCCTCCTCACAGTTTTCTGCTTGATCAACTACCAAATTTGAACCAACATTATGTCTTTCCATTAATGCATCCAACTCTTCCCTAGTTGAGCATCCCTTCGAAGAAATGTTACTACAATCTATTTCAGTATTCCCCGATTGTGTAAACTCCATACAGTCTGAAAAAATTGGTGGTCTTCGACATCTGGATTTTAAATCGACTAGTAGTGGATTTGCTGATCCACCATACTTGGTATTATGCCAAAGGCTTCGATAAAAATGACAATTTCAATTTTAACTGACATAACGAACTTTCATATCCTATGGTCACTCATATGACTGTCGCGCCTAGTGGTATATCAAAAAAATATGTATCCAACGTCTTAGTCACTTTTCCCAAAAGGGGGGGCCTGACAGTTTGTCTCGGGCTCTAGGATGATGAGATCCTCAAGGATTCCAAGAACCTAGAGCCCCCACCATACCCTTTCTCTATGTGTCGATATAACTTAGTGACTATTGTGTATATAAACCCATAAAAATCATTTTACACTATCAATGTGGGATAAATCTCAATTTCCAAGTTAATCACCACCGTCAGATCGTTAGATCAATCTCTTGGTATCAAACACAGTGTTGGTCGAATTCATGGCCACCTGATTCTTGGAAGAGTCACCAATGAGCTTCTCCATCTTGGTAAATGTGACATAGGATGGAGTGGTTTGATTTACGTGGTCGTTGGTGATGATCTCTGCCCGATCCTTCTTCCATACTCTAACACATATATATGTTCAGAGATTTCTTTCAGATCCATCGCATAGGTTTTATGTTTTTCGACGTTTCGGACCAAACTAGTGTGGTCCATCATCAGGAAAGCGTTTGTGGTCCATCATTTTCACAAACGCTTTCCTGGTGATGGACCACACTAGTTTGGTCCGAAACGTCGAAAAACATAAAACCTATGCGATGGATCCGAAAGAACTCTCTGAACAAAACAATGGTCGCAAAAGTCTTAGAACATAAATACATATATATGTGGTGCCCATATCGATTTCGATGGCCTTTCCCTCCATATTACCAGCTATGACTTAGCAATGAATTCACCAGATAATCGCAGCAGTACACAACACTCAAAAAACTCTCAAATGAAATCTCAACAATGATGTCCACCAAAGTCATCCATGATATGGATTACAAGCGCACCAAGGTCACCATTCTCTCTAAGCTTTGAGTGCATCATTTTACTTTGTAGTTTAGCAAATTTATCTTCATTACATACATTAAATCGAAATGCCTACAGAGGTTATACATTGTTTAATATAAAGAGTCAGCGTAGAGTCCTTTGTATAAAAATATAGATAATCAGTCCAAATATTGTGAAAATAGGGCTTATTTTCTACATGCAAGGTTATCTTCATTGTTGACTCATTTAGATGTCTTTCATTAAGAAACATACAAATCCGACCATGGGATTCAAGGATGGAAATGAAAAAATAAGTTTAAACTAAATTTGACAAACTCCTACCCCAAAATTTCGTTCATAGCATACTCCTACCCCAAAATTTGACAAACTAATTTACACACTAGTCCAAGAGTGGAAGCCTTGATATTCTCCTTTGAAATGGTTAATGCTTTATGAACCATGGAAATAGATAAAACATTCTTTCCTAAATTCCATAGTGCTACTTCATTCATTTGCAAACCTTCACTATCCAGCATACCAACCTTTTCCAAGTTTTCACACTTATTAACATCTTTTGCTTTCCCTGCCTGGCAAAGGGCTTCAGCTAGATTAAATGACACATCATAGTAAGATAACCTGCAATATTTCTAGAACCAAGAGTATTTTGATATGTGTGTGGCTCACAAATTCTGGTACTTGTTCTTTTATAAGCTTCAACTTCTCTTTGGAACCTGTCTTGTTGATGCCACTTAGCCATGATTACAAGGCATATTCTATGACTTGCAACAACTCAATATCTAACTGTGATACATCCACATAATCGGAACTATGCTGTTGGAACTATGAAGTAGATTCAATACTATTAATTCCATTAGTTCCTATTATCACCATCACAGATATATTGTCAATTTCAATTCCAACCAACAACAGTGTCTCTCATCTATTTGACATTAGCGCAAATGCCATCAATGCCAACCTGCATTACCATATTGCCAACAATCTCCCCCTTTGGCATTGATGGAAATATTGTCTTCATTTCTCCCCCTTTGACATCAAGGGAAAAAGTCTTAAATAACACCCCCTGACTTTGATCACTGTCTCCCCATAAACTGATGCCAACAACTGCATTATTTTCTTGAGAGTTTAGATTGGAAGAGAGACTACTACTAGTCTGTCTCCGAGGTAGTCAAATACATATCTGCTTAAGGGTTTTGTGAAAATATCTACCACCTTTTCTTGTGTTGGGACATATTCCAATTTAATGTTCTTATTTTCAGCCTGATCTCTTAGATAGTGGTATTTTATGGGAATCTGTTTTGATTTGGAGTGTTGGACAAAGTTCTTGGAGAGACTTATAACACTTGTATTATCACAATAGATAGTTTTAGGTTCTTCAAACACTATTTTTATGTCTTGTAATGTTTGTTTCATCCATTCCACTTGTGTGCAACATTTTGTTGCTGCAATATACTCAACTTCAGTGGTAGACAGAGAAATTGAGGATTGTTTCTTGCTTATCCAAGCTACCAGTGATTCTCCCAAGAAGAAAGCTCCTCCACTTGTAATTTTCCTGTCATATATGTTGGGTATGTGTTATATTCTTTTCACGAGCAGTAACATATGTGTGTTGTGTCGGGTGCACAGGGGTTCGGGGGCAATGCCCCCAATTTTTTTTTTCTGCCTCGAGAAACATGTCACATATTTAGCTGGTTTTTCAACACATAGTTTCTTTGTCGATGGTTTTCTATTTCTGGTTAAGGAATTAGGGTTGTTGACTAATCCATGTCATTGGGTTAGGTTTTTAGATGCCATTGGCTCCTATATGTATATTGTATTGTAAACAATGTATCACTATGAATGGATATAGAATATGTTGGTTTTCTCGGTTTGGGTTTCTAGGGGAAAAATATTTGTGTAATGTTTGTATTTTCCATTGTATCTTTTCTGTTCTTTTACTGAAAATCTGTTTGCAATAAATATTGTACAAGGTTAAAATATACACTCTACACAACCTACCCAATTTCCATCTGAATAGGATTTTAAAGTGAATGAATCCTTTCTAGGGTACCACAAACCAAGATCTATGGTTCCTTTCAAATACCCAAAGATCCTTTTCACAGCTTGACCATGGCTCTCTTTTGGTGCTTCTTGGAATCTAGCCACCATCCCAATAACTTTCTTGACATCAGGTCTAGAAGCTGGTACATAGAGTAAACTCCCAACCATTGATCTATAGTGTTTTGGATCTACAACTTTGAACTCGTCTTCCTTTCTTAGTTTGCATCCAATTGTCATAGGTGTACTAATAGGATTGCAATCCACTAACTGGAATTTCTTAAGAATATCTTTAACATACTTGGACTGATGGATAAAGAATCCTCTTTTGGACTGTACTTTTTGTAATCCTAGAAAGAAATTCAGTTCACCAAGCAAGGACATTTCAAATTCTTGTTGCATTCTCCTAGCAAATTTCTTACTCATTTTTTCATCATCACTCCCAAATATGATATCATCAACATATACTTCCACAATAATCATGTTATCACCAACAATTTTACAATAAATATTGATGTATGTTGAACCTCTTTTGAGGCCTTGTACTTGTAAATAAGAATCTAGCCTTACATACCATGCTCTAGGTGCTTGTTTTATCCCATAGAGTGATTTCTTTAGTTTACATACATAGTCTCCTTTGTTAGTGAATTGAAATCCTTTTGGTTTCTCAATATAGACTTCCTCTTCTAAGTGTCCATTGAGAAATGTTGACTTGACATCCATCTGGTATACTTTAAATTTTTCGTAGCTGGCAAAGGCTAAGAACATCTTAATTGCCTCTAATCTGGCCACAAGTGCAAAGGTTTCTTGAAATTCTACCCCTTGAAACTGAGCATACCCTTTACATACCAATCTGGCTTTGTTCCTGAGTACTTGTCCATTCTCATCCACTTTGTTTTTGTACACCCATTTAGTTCTAATGAAATTCTTATTTTTTGGTCTTGGAACTAGTTCCCAAGTTTGATTTTTTTCAATCTGGTCCAATTATTCATTCATATCATTGACCCAATTCTCATCTTTGCATGCCTCTTTGATTGAGTTGGGCTCAATATGTGATGAAAGTGTTATTTCTTTATGATACAACAATTGTCTTCTTGTCTGTACTCCATCGCTTTTATTTCCAATAATCAGTTCTTTGGGATGATTCTTTTGATTCATTCTTGAGGGTGTCTTTGTGTCTCTTCTTGGGGATTCTTTTCTTATCTCTTATTCTTGAATATATTCCTTGTCTTCACTAGTATCCATATCATTCTCTTCCTTTTCTTCTTCCTTTTCTTCTACTTCTTCTGCTTGTGTACCAACTGACTCATCATCATCTTCATCTTCATTATCAAGTATAGTCTCTTGATGTTTGATCCTTATTGTTTTTAAATCATCCACCTTGAAATTTGCACTCTCAAAACTCTTATGTAATCTAATATTGTAGCATATGTATGCTTTCTTGGTATAAGCATATCCAATAAAGATACCTTCATCAGATATAACATCAAATTTTTTGAGATTCTCATCAATCCTTTTGATGTAACACTTACTTCCACAGACCTTGAAGTATTTTACCGAAGGATTTCTCCCAAACCATAGTTCATAGAGAGTATTATTACTATTATTCCTGAGATGACCTCTGTTCAATATGTATATTGTTGTGCTTACAAATTCCCTCCAATATCCATCAAATAATATTGGTTCATTGAGCATAGTCCTTGCAACCTCATGGACTATTCTATTCCTTCTCTTAGCAATCCCATTTTGTTGAGGTGTTATGGCAGCAGAGAATTGTCTTTTAATTCCATGAGTTTCATAGAAGAGGTCAAACTCTTTTGAGGTGAATTCACCACCATTGTTTGATCTAAGACATTTGATTTTTGTCTCTTTTTTCATTTTCAACAAGGGTCTTAAAATATTTGAATTTGTTAAGTGCTTCTGGATTTTCTTTGAGAAAACATACCCAACCCATTCTAGTAAAATCATCAATGAACAACATAAAGTAGGACTCTCCTTGCAAACTCTTGGTCCTTGTAGGTCCACAGAGGTCGGTGTGAACAAGCTCTAAAGGTTTTGAGGTTGAGTATTCTTTTGTTTTGAACCTTATTCTAGTTTGCTTCCCTAGTTGACAGTGTCTACACATAGGATTTGAGGTCTTTGTGATCTTTGGCAAGTTTCTTACTTTCATCTACCAAATTTATATGACACTCCTCTTTCGATTTTGTATTTAGTATATATACATTCTCAGGAGTTCTAGGAGCAGTACCAACCAATTTTCCTAATTCCTCTCTCCTAATATCACATTTCTGGAAATCAACGATGCAAATGTGTCCCTGATCACAAGTTTGGCTGACACTTAATAGGCTAGGTTTCAATTTTTCAACAAGCAACACATCCTTGTCTTTGTCTTTTCCCAAACTCACAGTGCCTTTCCCAAGTATGTTTCCTAAAGCATTGCCACCAAATGTAACTTTACCCTTTTGTTTCTTTAAGTTCAAAAACTTGTCCTTGTTCCCTGTCATATGTTTTGAGCACCCACTATCAACATACTATAGATCTTCTTTATCTGGGGCTTTCAGGCAATAAGACATTCCTCTTTTGATGTTTTTTCTTTCCAAATATTTTTTTTCTGTCTAATGAACTTTGGTTTTTACGAGACTTCCATTAATATGAAACTACTTGCTTTATGTCCATAATTATGACATCTCAAGCATTCTAGGTTCCCTTCTTGTAGAGGTGCAAAGGAGTTATAATTTTTTCTTTTAACTTGATTTACTATTTGGTTATCTTTAAGATTATAGTTCTTAACCCTCAAGTTTTGCCTTCCATATGCTCTACAATTTATAGCTTTCTGTGCAAAATTAGAGCATACAAAGAAATAACCAAAGAAAATGTGAGGATACCTGTTTTGATAGACCTTCTTTGGTGTTGTCTTATATTCCTTCTTCATGGGTGGAAGTAATCCTCTGGAGTTCTGATCATTACTTGTCTTTTCTTCATCTTTCTTCTTGAATGTATTGAGGAGAGCAACTGCATAAGATTTTGAGTTAACTTGGTTTTCTTCTTGAGAATAACCTACTCCATTTTTGTTACATGAATCCCTTTGTGTTGTAATAATCTTATCTAAGATTTTAGAGATATTTTCATATCTTGTTTGAATAAGTTTCGTATCGAGTTATTTTCTTAGGTGAACCAATCCTACCTCCATTCTTTCACATGTTATTTGTTTCTCTTTAAGAGACTTTTCCAGACTTTCTTCCATCCTATTTTCTTCTAGGATTTGGTTTTTCAAGTTACTCATGAATTTCTCCATTTCTTTTTCTTTCAGTTCATGTTTTTCCTTTTGTTCAACTACAAAAATTTTCAGCTGTCTATATTTGGTTTTGTATCTTCTTAATTCATCCAAGGCACTGAGAAGTTCTTCTTCCATATTAACCTCTACTTCATCTTCTGACTTTTCCTCATGCTCAATTTCTTCTATCTCATTAGGCTCTTCAATACCTAGAAAAAGGACTTCTTCATCATCACTATCACTAGACTCTGATGAATTGTTATTTTCTTCTTTTGAGTAAAAAATATTTTTCCCTTTGTAAAACTTCTTCTTGTAGTTGGGTTTTACTTTCTTCTTGTATTGTTTACTTTTGTCTTCTTCATATTTAGGGTCCTCCTTGGGATAGGGACACTTGGATGGAAAGTGGCCAACCTTGCCACAATTAAAACATTTGAAAGGAAGCTTTCCTTTGTACCTCCCTGATCCTTTCTGAAGTTTTTTAATAAAATTGGCTTCTTCTACATCAGATTCTTCATGATGGATGGATTGAGGTTTTTTCTTCTGATTTTTTGTTTTCTTGAGCACCTTGAAGGTTGCCTCTCCTTTTGGGAGTTTCTCATGACCTAATCTTAACTCATAGGCTATGAGGATTCCATACAATTCATCCATGGTGAGTTTATCTAGATTTTCTCGATCTTCAAGAGTGGACACTTTAGAATTGTATAACATAGGTAGTGTTCTTAGTATTTTTTCAACTAGCTCATTGTCTGAGACTTCTACTCCCAAACCTCTGATTGCATTAACAATATTATCAACTCTTTCGAAGTACTATGAGATATTTTCTTCATCCTTCATTTTTAGACCTTCATATTGTACTTTGAGAGTCTAAAGTTTGGCCCTGTTTACCTTGGAATCTCCTGCATATGTAGTTTCCAATTTATCCCAGAGTTGTTTTGAATTTTGATAGTTTAGTACTTTAGCAATGATCTTCTTACTCAGTCTAGCTTGTAGTGTGTTTAAATCCTTTTCACATTCCCAAAATTTCTTCTTGTCTTCTTCTTCCATGGGAGTGACTTTTGGAACATCATATCCCTTTTCAACTAATGTCCATACTTAAAGTCCAATGGACATTAGATAGATTTTCATTCTAACACTCCAGAAAACAAAACATAGTCTTCACCATCAAATAAGGGGATTTTTTATGACATCTTCAACAACTGATCCATTCCGATGTATATTTCTCTTCAAGTGATTTAAACCCTTAGTGAAGAGACCTTCTCTAATACCAATTGAAGGACCAAATCCTGTCATTGAGAAGGGGGGGGGGTGCATCAGTGAAACAATAATTTTATCAATTTTTATTTTGTTAATGCAATCAATATTTCAACACAATATTTATCGTGGAACCCAATTGGGAAAACCACAAACACTTTTCTATTAACTGCAAAATTATGTTTTTACATGTTACATAGAACAAAAATGTTCTTCCTCTTAGATAAACACCCACTGATCAGGATGTACCCACACCCTTGACCACCAACTCCAACTGGTACGAGGGTTCAAACCCCTGTTTAGTCAACTATAACTAACAAGGAAGCACCTACTCCCCTGCAGGCACCAACCTGCCCTTGCACCTCCCTGCCTCCCTTAGTTTATTAGTTTGGAAAAATTATGTATTATATCTTGACTACTCCTCTCTTTGCCTCTGTCATTTGATCTTCAATGTATCTTCTACAGGCCAATAAGTCTTCTATCTTCAATCACTGAACATATTAACTATTGTTGTGTATCTATCTGTATTTTGATCTTCAATGAGTCTGTTGCAGTCCCACTATCTTCAATTCTCAACCCTCTTATATATATGCCTTCATTATAACTTTTCATGGAAGTTCACACCCTTTCATCACACCTCTTTGTCTATTACATAATCTCCTTTTAAATAAACAACCATGTTTTATAAACAAACGTCTCTTTAATCTTTTATCTTAGCCTTTGATGTTTTCTTTAATTCATATAATTCTTTAGGCTGTGAACAATTTATCATAGAGAGATGATTTGAGTTTTGAATTTGTACTTCATGTTATCATATAGAGTATAGAATCTCTTTGTAGAAATGCATTTAAAACATTAATATCAGTTATGATTTGTAACAGTTTTACCAGGGCTTTCATCGATTAAACTAAAGTTATCACTGTCACTGTGTTTATGCAGGGTTTTATCAACTTTTGGTGGACAAGTGAAAATGCAGTATGTGGACCTCTTGAAAGTCATTTTGGAACTTCAACTGCCTCTGTTACATTTCATACTAGTCTCTGCTGGTACACCACCCTCCTCACAGTTTTCTGCTTGATCAACTACCAAATTTGAACCAACATTATATCTTTCCATTAATGCTTCCATTTCTTCCCTAGTTGAGCATCCCTTCGAAGAAATGTTACTACAATCTGTTTCAGTATTCACCGATTGTGTAAAATCCATACAGTTTGAAAAATTTGGTGTTCTTCGACATCTGTATTTTAAATCGACTAGCAGTGGATTTGGCGATCCACCAGACTTGGCATTATGCCAAAGGCTCTGATAAAAATGACAATTTCAATTTTAACTGACATAATGAAATTTCCTAGCCTATGGTTGCTCATATGACCATCGCACCTAGTGGTGTATAAACAAAAATATGTATCCAACGTCTTAGTCACTTTTCCCAAAAGGTAGGGGGCCTGACAGGTCGTCCCGAGCTCCAGGATGGTGAGCTTCTCGAGGAGTCCAAGCACCTAGAGCCCCCACCATACCCTTGCTCTACACGTCGACATAGATTAGTGATTGTTGTGTATGTAAACCCATACAAATCATTTTACACTATCAATGTGGGATAAATCCCAATTTCCAAGTTAATCGCCACCCTCGATCGTTAGGTCATACGGTTGTTGAGACTCCACCTGCAACTCTTCAGTTTTAACCATCACACTCTTCTCCTCCCAATCAATCTCTTGGCATCGAACACAGTGTTGGTTGGATTCATGGCCACTTGATTCTTGGCAGCATCGCCAATGAGCCTCTCCATCTCGATAAACGCGACATAGGATGGAGTGGTTTGATTCTCTTGGTCGTTGGTGATTCTCTCTACCCGGTCCTGCTTCCATACTCCCATGTAGCTATATGTGGTGCCCAGATCGATTCGGATGGCCTTTCCCTAATTCTTTCCAGCTATGAATTAGCAACAAATTCACCAGATAATCGCAACAGTACACAACACTCAAAAACTCTCAAAAGAAATCTCAACAATGATGTCCGCCAAAGTCAGCCATGATATGGATTACAGACACACCAAGGTCACCATTTTGTCTAAGCTTTGAGTGCATCATTTTACTCTGTAGTTTAGCATCTTTATATTCATTACATACATTAAATCGAAAATCCTACAAAGGTTATACATTGTTTAATATAAAGAGTCAGTGCATAGTCCTCTGTATAAAATATAGATAATTAGTCTAGATATCGTGAAAACTGGGCTTATTTTTTGCATTCAAGGTTATCTTCATTTTTTACTCGTTTATATGTATTTCATTAAGAAACATAAGAAGATGACCATGGGAGTCAAGGATGGCAATGAAAAAATCAGTTTAAACTGAATTTTGAGTCTGTAAGGATATCCCTTTGTGTCTTCAACAGTTCGGTCATAGCATACTCATGCCCCAGAATTTGAAAAACTAATTTACACACCAGTCCAAGAGTGGAAGCCTTGATATTCTCCTTTGAAATGGTCAGTGCTTTATGAACCATGGAAACAGATAAAACATTCTTGCCTAAATTCCATAATTCTACTGCATTCATTTGCAAACCTTCATTGTCCAACATACCAGGCTTTTCCAAGTTTTCACACTTATTAAAAACATATTTTTCTTTCCCTGCCTGGAAAAGGGCTTGAGCTAGATTTAATGACACATCATAGTAAGATAACCTACAATCCTTCCAGAACCAAGAGTATTTTGATATGTGTGTGGCTCACAAATTCTAGTACGTGTTCTTTTATAAACTTCAACTTCTCTTTGGAACCTGTCTTGTTGATGCCACTTAGCCATTATTACAAAGCATCTTTTGTGACTTGCAACAAATCAATATCTGACTGTGATACATCCACATAATAAGAATGATCTCTCTCCAAAACCCTCTCTATGTTGTCAAAACTATGCAATAGAGTCAATATTGTTAATGCCATTAATGCCTATTATCACCATCACAGATCTATTGTTAATTTCAATGCCAACCAACAACAATGCCTCTCATCTATTTGACATTAGTGCAAATTCCATCAATGCCAACTTGTATTACCATATTTCCAACATCTTGCACTGTCCTTTGTTCCTGCACTCCAGTTTGATTTCTGAGTTTTGTTTCTTGCACTTCACGACCCAGATATATAACTTCACTTTCCATTCTTGGGTGTATATTTTTTAGGACAATTCATTGTATAGTTTTAATTTAGATTTCATTGCCTAATTGTTTGATTATGTTTTTCTTTAGTTAGTTTTCTTTAATTTGGTTTTCTAGTAGTTTAATTCCCTTTTATTTCCTAGACTTGGTTTTATTTCCTGTACTTTGGTTTCTTGCACTTTAATTTCACATAGCTTCAATAACCAAAGGACATATTAAGGGTCTAACTCATGAGATATGGCCTCCCCATGATGGTATTCATCCCAAGGTGATTAGTTTATTTCCTATCAATTGAATTCATTCCTGCTTTCATGTTTTGTTTATTGCATTGAAGAGTGGTTTGTCGGAAATAGGCTAGACTAGGCCCCAATCCTGCATTTCCTACGCTTGCACCTCTAATTCTACGACTCCTTGGTTCATAATTTAATGTTGGAAATTAATAATTCATATATTTGACCCCAAAGGTATTCATATACATGGAAAATGTGCATTGGATCAGAGGTCCTAAGATGACCAACTAACCTTTCTCTTGAAATGTACATTGGATTGAAGGTTTTGAGAACGAGTCAAACAATACTACTTACAACATAATAGAGTGTAAGATCACTTGGAATTCACATTTGAGTTATGTGGTATGTCATTTAAATGTGACATGGGATCACATTAAAACCCTTTGGTATTTATCAGGTACTATGTGTTACTTGATTTTGATAGAAATTATTATATGTTTTAAGATTGGAACATGCATGTGGTATTACCTTGACTTGACTTATCCTTAGTGATTATTGGAATGATTTAGAAATTAGGAAATGAAAGTGTATGGCATGAATTATTTTTTCCCTTGTGATGAAAGTATAATTGGGCCAATCAAACACCTACTACCTGGCCTCCTCATACTATGTACCTGCCCTAACATATGACATAGAATGGTCATGGTGGTTGAGGATAATTTGATCTTAGTTATTTATATGGATCCAGTTAATATGTGTTTAGGACATTAATAACCTATGCTTCCCCTATGGAAACATTCATTTGGTCATTTTTGGTTTGTGGTGAGACTAAAGATTGACCCTAACATTCATGAGCTCTAGTAATTTATTTTAAGTGTCATTTAGTCCTTTATTGTTTCTTTGGTAAATGTGATCTCAATAAAGCAATGTTTTTTATGTGGAACAATCTTGTGCCACTAATTCTTGAGTTTGGAGCTTGGTTCAACTAGCAAACTACATTCTGAATTAAGGTAGGATTCATTGTGAACTTTACATTAGTTGAAGACTAGTTTGGCCTATTGTTGTATGTGTTTGAGTTTTTGGTATAATGAATACTTGGACTATTGGTTTTATTATTTACCTTGTTGAACCATGATCACATACCCATTAACCATGCCTAGGTATATTGCTTCAAGGCTTATTGTTTCAAGCCTCCATTTTGATGACCTAGTAGATCCATGTGCTAGATGGATGTTTTGTGATTCATGCTTTAGAGATAAAGGCTAGTAAATTTGATTTTGTTAATGAATCGTGATAGTTAATTAACCTGCATGTGATAAGTGTTGAAAGGATTATCATCTTCATGATGATGTGTTATATGTGGTTCCAACTATTGTGTTGATGCAATGTTATATTTTTATATCTTTCATAAAGATATTTGAAGGTTATATTTCTTATGATAATATCTCTTGATGTGATGACTTCAGGTAATTTTATGGAAATCTTTATGCTAAGATGTTTCATGATGACATGTGGGAGCATGTGGTGATAAAAATGATGTGTTATCCTCATGATGACCTCCAAGAGTTAGCATGTGGATTATTTATTTGATATGTTGATGTTATTACTAATGCATTGATTGCATGTTGTGGGGTGGTGATTGTTAGGTTATCCACCAGTGGGCCTAGAGGGCCATTTTATTTGATGGTCTCATGGGAGACCATAACCACGAAGGAGAATATTACAAGGTAGCATATTATGGGCTGGGGAAAACTCAATATACTACATATTCCACTACTTATGCCAGTAATTCTTATGCCTTGTAATGGAGTTGTGATGTTGAAGTCCCAAATAATGGCTTGAGCATTGCTCACTAATGGTGTTGTGGGATTGGACTTTGATGCTTGGGGTTGTACCTAGTTGTTGTGGATGGATTTTATGATATTATTTAGATATGTCTGGTGTATGTGAGTACCGATCCATATGCATTCTTGGGAATATGAGGTCTTCAGTCTTGGGGCTCTATAAAACCATGTTTTTGCCAGTATGTAAATATATGTCTAAATGTCGCCATGAGTCATGGCTAGTATGTTTAATGTTTTGAACCTTGATGAACAATTTAAATGATAAAATTCATTTTGATGATAATGAAAAAAAATTCCTGATGGCTAGAGCACTTACATAGAATATGATTCCAAGAGAGGGAATGGTGAGGGGGAACCATTACCGGTTGAGATGACCTCTGCCACGTAGTACCTTGTTGAATTAAAATATTCAAACCCAAAACTATCCTCTATCCCAGAATATTTATTTACTATTCAAGTTGGTGGATGGGTGGCCCTCCTCAAAAATCAATGAGAGAATAGGCAGAGTATTCATCTGGAAGTTTTCGATCTGACCCATGAATTGGGGGATTTTACCCACAAAACCTTGCTACATAAGGAAAAAAAAAAGGGGGAAATAATGTATAGAGAGAGGAGAAACACATGGTTAGGTCTGGGGACCAAATCTGAGTAGAGAAGAGTGGGAAAAATGTCTCTGGTTATTAGAAAATAGAGGGAAGTCGATATTTGGGTGTTCTAGGTAAGAAAATAACAAATACAATATCTAAACCAAGTTGCTAAACGAGGCTGCAAATTTTGGGTATTTAGTTGTGAAAGCTAACTGTTGTGACTGCCTGAGTCAATAGAAATCCCCCTTGCTTGGTATAATTGAAGATATATCTTGCTAAATTATGTTGTTGAAGGAGAGTGGCCTTGATCATTTTACCTATTTTAATAAGTGAGGATTTTCCTTATGGCATCATGTTACTACCCAAGGGGGAATATATATGGATATATGTATATGATATGACCCCAAAGGGGGGCATATATGGGAGTAAATGTACATTTAATGTGTAAATATATATGTAATAAGGTTGGCCTAGTATTAAAGGGGCCTCATGTGCAAGTGTGAAAAACTATATATAAGATATCATGTATTCATTATTGGAGATGTGAATTATGAAGTATGAATGGTATTTGGTTTTTTGGAGGGGGTTATCCTATTATTTAAGGATTTATTGCATAACTTATCTATCTTGGATTTGTGTGCCACACCCACATTTTGTACATGGTGTGTACTTCTATTATTTTATGATATTTGTAAGCATTTGGTTTATTACATTTGGTATTAGAGCACCGATCCTAGGGTTTTGCATCCTCAATACAATCATTTTGTAATTTTCACTATAAATCTTTCTAGGAGACACTTGAGAAGGATAAATCTAGAGGATATTGAGAAGAATTATCATAGTACACATGGTACAAATTTCAGCTTTTGGGTCATTGTACTTTTGTAGATACACTCTGTGCAAGATAGGGTTTTTGACCAGTCCTGTAACTAGTTTCAAATAGGTGTTCCGGGTAAAACAGTCATATCTTGTTCATAGAAGATTGAAATTGATGGATACCACTTGAATTGGATTGTGGAAATTCATTAGTATTTCTGGTACAATTTGAATAATTTTATATCAATTATTGTGCCCGGGGCATGTTGTACAAGTTCTCTCTTCTGGAAAGGACAAAAATCAGAAAGGTGTGGGGAAGTTACCATAACTTCTACTTGGCACATACAATTTTGGTCAGACCTATGGCATTGCAAATTATACATTACATAGTACTATAGGACATAATTTCGTACTCATAAGGGCCGAAATTGCAGAGATACATTAGAAGTAAGGTTGGATAGGAGGACAAACTCCAAATCAAAGTTTCAAAGGTATGTTCACTTAAAACTATCATAAATTTTGATTGGAATGTTCGATTGAGCCGATTAAAAATCCATTGGAAAGAGGAAACCTAAAATATTATATGGGAACTAGGATAATAACTATTTGAGATCATTATCCTTAATTAAGGGTTGGGTTTAGGCCTCAATTAAGAATCAATGGAAATACGTAAATTTACAGGAGATTAAGATAAAGATGAAATCAATCCTATGTAATGATTGAGGTTGGTAATATAATATAATATGACTCCTTCAAAGGTAATATTATATTATTAATATTGGTGGTGGATGAGTATTGACCAAGATACTAGATGGAGCTGCACATGGGAAGAATTTGAAAAACTCTTCTCGGATAAATGGATTAAGGATACAAACATGAAGGAAATGTATATAATTCAAGATGAATTAAAAGAAAAAAATGAAGATATTAAGAAGAAGAAAAGTATATAACTGGTAGTTCAGTGCGTCAAAGTACATATAATGCATCGGGTTGTTAAACTACATGGTGCACCACCCTTATCAAATATATTTTTACGCATTGCATTGGTAAACGTGTGCACCGGGGTGTTCATGTTTACAAAACACACTACTGAGAAATGTAACATTGTGTTGCGGCGCACCCCGTAAATATTTTGGTGGCACTGTATGCGATGTAATAGTAATGACCCGAATGCATAACAAAAAGTTTTGTACTTAGAAATTTGGAAAATTTTATGTGATGGTGCATCGACGTTCATTACACGCACCGGTGCATGTAGTGAACATATACACACCATGTTTTTGCTAATTTCTAAATAAGTGTTTATGTGCATTAAGATTTAAAAAAAAAATTGGTTTAAGTGGTGCGTAGGATAAATGTAACGCACTGGGGCATATGTGTTGTAGTGTAGCACCCCGATACAGTACTGTTTTTCAACACACTGCATAACATAGTAGACCATATTTTGTTTGATGCGTTACTTTACACTGAAGCACCGTGGATAGTGCTCGCAATATATCCACACTGCCTATGGTGCGTGACTATTTTTTGGGTGCACCGGTAATGCAATTAACTTATTTTTTGAAGGAAGTTATTTTTTCGTATTTATAGATAAATTTACCATTCAGTAGATTCTTTTTATGTTTTATGTATGAGTGAGGCTGATGTATTTCATATGTTAATCATGCAGATACATGAGCGGAGAGAGCAAAAAAAAAAGGAGGAGCAGAGTGTGGACCTGTACAATGTTGTATGGGAATGGGAGGCAAGGGAGAGGGAGAGGGATTTGTACCCTAACCCTATTACTGCAACAACTCATGTTCTCTTGAGGAATGTAGGCCTCCTTAAGTACTATGAGGAGGCTACATCCATTAAGGGGAACTTTGGGTTTTTTTTTCATCTGATCCATCGATGGGATGTCCATCGACATGATTTTCGTGTGGGTCTAGATTAGTGGTACCATACCACTGAGGAGGATATTTACTTTATCACTAGGCTATACAGGAGAGGGGAGGATTTTCCCTAGTTCCCAGATGTCCCAATAGGTGTTGCAGCTGAGAGTCAAATCATGTTCTCTCAACGATATATTAGGGTTGATATACTATCCCCATCTAATTTTAAGGTGTCTGGTGGATAGCTAAAAATTGCCTCTTTTAGTGCAGAGGCGGTTAGGTGCCTCTCGCTGTTAGTGACTACCATAGCCCACTTTACTGATGATGGGAAACACATTAGCTGCCCCCTTTTGTATTATGGTTATTTGTTGGTATAGAGGCCATGGTGTATCAAATGGTATGCGATTTTTTTTGGCAGTTTTGTATAGAGCTAGGAAAATGTTGTGCTATGATACGTGGGAGGTCGAACTTCCCTTTTACCTCAGAGTTGTTTTGCTTATTTTTTGAGACGTTTCTAGAGGTGAGGCCAAATTTTTTCCATCATCCTGCTAGGTCGAGGACTCATGTGCAGATGTGCATGTAGGGGGAGATGATGTCGAAGAGGGGCTAGCCGGAGTTTCTGACCAGGATTTCCCCAGACACATTAGGGCTAATAGGTAGTGCGACAGATCACATGTTCATCATGGTTTCATGTCCTTACATGGGTTTGTATTGGTGAAGATATCTGAACATCCTCTTCACACCAGATGAGCCACCAAATGATAGAGGTAATATTAGTGTTTTGTTTAAATTAATATAGTTTCATTTTATTGTCTTACATAGTTAGAATAAAATTAATTCTAAGACATTATTTAACTTGATTTATTAAATTGTTTAATGAATTAACTGTGTAATTATTGTTCTATACTATATATTTTGCAGATATTGGCACTTTAAATAGGGACGTGCATCCTCCCCTAGTAGATGACGATGAGGATATGATGCCTGAGGCTGCGTTGGGTCAGGGTCCTCGGGTGCAGATACCCGACGACATGCATCGTAGGCCCAATACCATATTTAGGTTGGATTTGGGTGACCGAATCACTACACTTTTGATTGAGGTGGGAGTCTGCCCTGCCTTGATGCAAGACATCAGGGTAGATCCTACACTCTTGGAGCTTTGGAGGGAGATGTCACATGATTTGATGCCTCTTATGCGTCATATTATCAGAGCTACTAGGATACTATTAGTGAGGAGGACTCCCGATGATAGGCACAACTCTTCTTCCAGTATGGCTCATTCTTACAGTGCCCCATCGATTGATGAGGGTGTTTGTGATCATCCTTCTCCACATCCTCCTCCTCCTCCTCCTTCACCTCACCCAGATCATGAGGAGGCAACACATATTCCTCCTCCTCCTCTTTCATCTCACATAGATGATCAGGCAGGACCTATTCATCATCCATCATCTTCCACTACAGACCAGGCCTCCACTACTATTGTAGATATGAATATTATCCCATTGACTGGACCAGATATATTATAGCAGTTTTTTGACTTGTTCATATATATATATATGGTGTTTTTTTTTCTATTGATCATGTTGATGATGTACTTAATTTATATGTTTATGTTGATGTGTATATTTTTAGGTCATGTTAGATATGTTTTTAAAATGTGTTAGATAGATGTGTATGTTTAATGATGCTTATTAGATGTGTGTGATGATGATGTTAGAAAATTCTTTTCTTTTGTTAGATGTGATCATAATGATGATGCCCTATTAAATTATTAGATATGTGTGCTAGTTAATTAATGACGTTTATATGTGCTAGAGGTATATATAATTAGATGATGTTAGGTAGCGAATATAAATGTGTATTTTAGATGGTGTTTATGTTTATTATAAGATGGTTATCATCATTATGTTTATTTTTATAAATTACAAAGTTCAATATGGTTGAATTTGTAACTATAAAATTGAAACTATAATTTCATAGATAGTTCATTATACATATTCATTCTAACTATTTTTTTTTCAAAAAACAAATTACATATGAATAAATATTATTTTCCATTGTACTAATTACTCTTTTTGAATAGACTCTTCTACACTAAAAAATGTTATTATAAAAAGTTATGATCTCCAATGATAAGCATTCTATTAGCTTTAAAATTGTATGGATGCAAATATTCCTATTGTTATATTTGTCATTATTTCATAAGTTGATTGCTATCAAATTTTAAATTACTTCATTAATTGCGGTTCTACTCAACATTGGGGGCATAATTTTATAAATATTTTAAAAAGAAATGATAAAAGTATGTAAACTAACACACACTACTTTAGTTAAAAGCCAAATTATCACAAAATCATGTTATAAATTTAATTTTTTAATTATAAACCACATTGTTTGTTAATCTTACTTTTAAATCTACAAAATAAATGAACATAAACTCAATTTTTGAATCATCATGTTAACATATCCTCAAAAATGTTGTACTATTAAACATGCATATCAACCATATCAGTACATCTAATTATATCAACATAAAAGGTGGAATTTCATATCGCATTAAAAGTTCAACTGGACATTTAACACTTTTCAGGATTTCACAATTGGAAATACTTAAAGAAGATGAAACATTTTTAAATATATGCAACGACATATAAATATGTTCAAATAACAATTGCTCTATGCAATCACAAATAATTTTAAAGACAAACACATTACACATCAAACTGACTGTTAACCAACTAAAATTGTTCAAAGATTTGTTATAATTAACTTAACATTTCATGTGTTTGAAGATGAATAAAAAACAATATAATTAGAAAAATAAAGAATATAACAAAAGGATATAAAAATAGTATTAAAGATGAAATAAAACATGTGCATATCACTATCTGTTGTCATCACCCTCATTATCTTCCTCACTTGGCATGATAACATTGTTGTTCTCAAAAATATGTTTTGATCTAGGGTCATGTCTTAATACAAACAACCAATCCCTATCCAACACATCTGGGTAAAAAAACACTTGCTTGCAATTTTTTTGGAAAACATAAGGCTCCTTAGCTCCATCCCACATCATTTTAGAGTTGATACATGTCATCCTACTATCACGATCTTCCTTTACATTACTTTGATCAAAGGTGTCCCACCACTTGCACCTAAAAATAACACATTGGAAAGAAGAGAATTCCACTCGAATGATCTCTTGTATCTTTCCGACGTAACCTAACTTCCCCTCTATGGTGTTTTTATCGTGGTGGCTATAAGCACAACTATATTGGTCGAACTTGACTTCCACTCCACAATCTTGTATCATGTGTCCATCATCAACATCCTCTCTATAAAAATGATGTCCATATGCCCACATATATGGGAACAAATGCACCTATAAAAACCTGAACAAATAACAATGTCAATATGTGTTTAATAACCTGACCATTAAAATATAAAATAATATATATGTACTTAGAATTCAAATTTGCATTACGAAGTTAAAAATTATGTACACAAAAATATTATTACCGAGTTTTTGCAACCAAACCCTATGTTTAGTGCATCCTCTTCTTCACACGGGTAATGACCATATGTACCATATTTCTCTCTGACTTGGTCAACAACCGAACTGTTGGGGCATATCATTTACATGTTTTCTTTTAAATGATCATAATAAGGAATAATTCTACCATTAAACCTTTTGAATTCTTTCATGTCACTTTCCCATTTCCTCCTCTTGTTTTCATACAATGCGACCCGTGGCTATGTTACCTCTGAATTGTAAAGAATGAATTTATTGATGACAACAATTTTTGAATTCATTGATGTATTCATGAAATCAAATCAACATATAGTACATATGAGATCATGAAAATATGCATTATGAAGTTTAGTGTGAATAGTTACTGTGTAGAAATTTGACAAATGATAAGTAACTTACTATTTATCAAGCACCTTTTTCCATTCGTTTGGAGAAGCTCCCCTTTTATTTTGTCTTCATCCCTTTCATCGTCCCAAGTCACTGCACCTAATGTGTTTTCGATCTTCTTTGTTAGAAAAACAGGACCGCGGAGCAATAAAATAAAAAAATATGTAGAAACAAAAGACAGAAGACACACAATACAAGAGAGACACAAATTTACGTGGTTCACCCAGTGTGGGCTACGTCCACCAGAGAAATTGTCAGGTCCTTCCTTTATTATTATCCAGCAAATGAAGGGATACAACCTACAGTAAAACTCGTTGTAACTTCCTCTTCTTTCTCTCACAGTCTCCTCTCTCAGAATACAAAATTCACCATCAATCATAGCCACAATACATTTCCCTCATAAAAGAGGGTTTCCTTCTAGGGCCAAAAACCCTAACATAATCTCTACCGTTAGATCTGTAACCTTATAATGAACGGCCTAGATTTACAATGAAATTACAATATACTTTTACAAGGAAATTTTTTCTTCGGGGGCTTCGCACCCGAACCCCCGCTGGCGGCCCGCTTGCCCCCAGACCCCCCAGCCGGGGGGATGGACCCCCCGGACCCCGCAGAGGGGGTACCCCCCCTCTTCACACCCCCACGTGGAAGAGTGTACATACTTCTGGGGTGTAAATACTTCATGGGGTATAAACATGGCTGAAAGCAAGGACCTATGAATTAGGAAGATAATCAGGCTCCACAACCAACAATCTCCCACTTGGAGACTGATCTCAACAACTCCACCACTGCTGTATATGCTGGATTCTGAACCTTCTTGGACCTGGCAAATTTCTCATCTTCATCTTCATTCTTGAAGACCAATTGAAACTGAGCAAGAACTCAGTTTCTCCCTGGTTACTCCCTTTGTTAACATGTCTACAGGATTCTGGCTAGTGTGTATCTTTTCCAGCTTCAATTGTCCATCTTCC
>ML780037.1:734174-766810 GCA_009831015.1 Picea engelmannii | reverse complement strand
CATGGGGTATAAACACGGTTGAAAGCAAGGACCTCTGCATCAGGAAGATAATCAGGCTCCACAACCAACACGATTGTCCGGCACTACCACACTTTCGAAAAACATTAGTTGTAGTACGCCAGAACTTCCAAAGCAACCCCAGTCCTACGTCATCCTCAAAAAATATCACCGACATCCGTTATGTCACCACTTCAGTCAATGAGCGTATGAGACACCCTTGCTCTCTCTGTGACTCCTTAGTACATTTTACATACCAGTGTCCTATGATCCTTGAATACAAATGAAGTCAATTAACCCTACTTCACCAACTCACTGAGTCGATAATTGACATTACTTCGTCACCAGAGGATCTTCAAGTCATTTCTCCCGAACCCGAGGCCCTTCCAATGCCTCCCTGGTTCTTAAATGACTTATCCGAGGATTTACCCCCCAACTCTCCCGCTTATTCCCCTATGGGTAATTTACACCCAACTACCACGAGTACTCCTCAGTACTTCAATATATGGTTTATGTTGAGTGAACCCTCATCATATCCTAATATCATTCCCCCTGCTTCTTCCTTACCAGGGGGCACCCACACGACCACAGTCCCAGATCTCACTCCTCATGACCCCTTGTCTTCCCATCACTTCCTCTGTGACGAAGAAATACTCGAAGATTTAAATCACCCAAATTATCCCTGAGATGCACTCCACCACCACGCACTCTTCTTCCCACAGGCAGCCTCCGCGCCTCCTAACCAACACCTCGTTTACGCGATCGAAACCAAGGATTTTATCCCATTAGGGCCTATCGACTGGTTCAAAAACCCCATTCCTTCCCCTGATGCTTTTGAAGAAGGAAACATGGCCAACATTTCCTCAACCATTAACATCGACATTTCCATTAAAAACGACATCGTCGAGGAAATCACCATTGGAGCTGCTTGCACTCCTGAGGAAATCACCACCTATAAAGCCCTTTTCCAGGAATATAGGGATATTTTTTCCTGGTCATACATGGAAATGCATGGCCTTGACCCCTCTATAGTTGAACACCGCATCGACACCTAACCCGACATTACACCCGTTCACCAAAAACAATGACCGCTACACCCATCCAAAGTTGCAGCTATCAAAGCTGTAATTGACAAATTATGCGTTGTCGGGTTCATTTACCCCATCGCCTATACCTCATGGATTTCCAACCCTGTACCCGTTAAAAAAAATAGGGCACTATCCGCATTTGCAAATATTTTTGTGATCTCAATCACGCTTGTCCCAAAGACAACTTCCCAACACCTTTCATCAACCAAATTATCAATGACTGCACCGGCCACGAGGCTCTATCCTTTATGGATAAATTCTCTGGTTATAATCAAATCCAAATTCACCCCGCCGATTAGTATAAAACCGCATTCACTACCCCTTGGGGTAATTTTGCATATCGTGTCATGCCTTTTGGTTTAAAGAAAACCGACACAACTTTCCAGCGGGCTATGACATACATCTTTCACGATCTGGCTCACATCATCCTCGCCTACTTGGACGACCTCACAGCTCGATCCAAGAAACGCACCCAGCATCTTGATGATTTACGAATCATCTTTCAATGGTGTTGTTAGTACAACATCCGCTTGAATCCTCTCAAGTGCGTGTTCTATGTCACCGCAGAGTGCCTCCTTGGCTTTATCATTTCCCAAAGCGGTATCACCATGGACCCCCTCAAAGTCCAAGCTATCATCGAAATTCCACCTCCCCGGAATTTACAGCAACTTCAGAGCCTACAGGGTAAAGCAAACTTTCTTCGACGCTTTGTCCCAGACTACGCCATATGCGCACATGGTTTCCTTCGCTTACTATGTCACGACATCCCTTTTCACTGGGATGACCATGCCCAATAGTCCTTTGACGATCTTAAATCCGCACTCTCCAATGCACCGTTAATTAGTGCACCTGACTACAATCGTGACTATATTCTCTATGTATTAGCATAAGTTGTATCAATAGCAGGCGTTCTCGTCCAGCTAGGTGATGACAATCACGACCATGTCATTTATTACGTTAGTAAAAACCTCTCAGGGCCACCCTTGAAGTACAAACACGAAGAGAAACTTGCTCTCTCAGTCGTCCTCGCAGTCCAGAAACTGCGCCACTACATTCTGCTTCACACAACAAAAGTCGTCGCAGATTCCAACCCTATGCAGTACTTACTCAGTCGTCGGCAAGTTAACAGAAAATTTGCTCGATGGATCGTTATCCTTCAGGAGTACGACCTCGATTTCTCGACACCTAAGAGTAAGAAGGCCCTTGTTCTCGCCAAACTTGTCACGACCCTTCCCTCTGACACCACCAGTGCCCCTGTCAACACCGACTTTCCTGACGAACATCTCTTTTACATCACTTCAGATGATCCTTGGTATGGCGACCTTCTCATCTATCTCCAAACTCAAAAGTTTGATAACCACCTTTCATGAGATGATCATCATCATATTTTCCATCAGGCCCCCCGCTACCTCCTCATCGAAGACATCCTATACCGGCGGGGAGTTGACACCATTCTTCGTCGATGCCTGACTATTGACGAGGCCAATAGAGTCTTAAATGACTGCCATAGCGGCGCATGTGGGGGCCATCTTTTGGGCATCTCCACCACTTAAAATATTATCCGAGCCGATTACTTTTGGCCTACCTTGTTTCATGACTGCATTCATTCCATGAAACGATGCGAGCAATGTCATATCTATGCCAATAAAGCTCGAGCCCCCCCCCCCACTCTTCTTCACCCTGTCATCACTGCCGACCCTTTTTGTAAATGGGGCATCGACTTCATGACTTGTAATCCCCCCTCCAACAATGGTCACAAATACATTGTTGTTTCCGTTGATTACTTCACCAAATGGGCAGAAGCCATGCCCACCTTCAACAACATCGCTGAGACTGCAGCGCGTTTTTTCTTTAACCACGTCATCTCTCATTTTGGAGTACCACTCCAACTTGTTTCTGATCATGGGAAGCACTTCGAGAATGAGATCTTCGTCGAACTCTCCTCTCGGTTAGGATTCTCTCATGAGTTTGCCTCACCATATTACCCTCAATCTAATGGACAGGTCGAAGCCATTAACAAGGTTCTCAGAACCATGTTACAGTGCACGGTTAATAAACATAATACCAATTGGCATCATATGTTGTTTTCCATGCTATGGGCTTACCGTACGACGGTGAAACCCGCTACTGGTTTCACACCATTTCATCTTGTCCATGGAGTTGAGGCTACCCTTCCCATCGAGTGCAAAATTTCTACCCTACGCACTGTAATTAAGCTTTTACTTGACACTGCTCCAATGGAGCAGCACTTGATGAACTTATAGTCTCTGGATGAAGATTGTTGATCTTCGTTACAAAACAATGAGGCAGCTAAAAAGCGATCAAAGGCTACCTTTGATGGACATGTCAACCTTCGTTCATTTCGCGAAGGTGACCTCATCCTTGCCTACGATATCGCTCATGATACCTTTGGCCATGGAAAATTCGAGTCACTCTGGCATGGCCCATACATTATCCAACATTGCCTCACCAAAGGCGCATACATCTTGGCCTCCCCCGAAGGCCTCTCACTCAAAGAACCCGTCAACGGGTTATACTTAAAGAAATTTTATGCTTAAAAATTAGTCATTCTACTTTAGGTTATTTTCTTTTTTAGTGTTTTTAATCTTTGTTCTCCATCCCTCACATCTAAACTATCATTTGTTCTCTTGACAGATGCCTCCTCCACCAGCCTACCACAACGGTTACACCGACGATGCCAGCCATTGGACACAAAATCTCGCTTCGACCGCTTGGGCTCTCTACACCCCCTCACATGAAATGCTCCATTCAAGCGGCATATGTTTGGGTTTAGCAACCAACAACCAAGATGAATACACTATTGTCATTGGCCTCCTAGCCGATGCCCAACATCATCATATTCTTCATCTTAGCGTCTTCCTCGACTCCCAACTAGTCATTCTCCAGCTCAACAATGTGTACCGTGTACGCAATCCTTGCCTCTTTCGCAAATACCTGCAGGTTAGGATTTTATCTCGACATTTTGATTCCATTACATTTACACATATTCCAAGACAATTGAATCAAATAACAGATAACATAGCTAACATGGTGTTAGATTGGCATATATCCCATCAAGCTACCTCTACACATACATAAACATATCAAACAACCTGTCACAGCATATATATAGAATAGACATCATCAAAACATTAACCAAAAACATGTAAACACCACATAGATCTCAAAAGTGTATACTCATGTATATATAAAGGTCCACAATGCCATCCGACTATTTACATAAAAAAAGTACAAGTATCTGCAGGCCAATGCAGCACCTCGGTACAAAATGGGCTCATCATCCTATATACAAAAAATATATATACATCAATGCCTACAAGCACCACTCATGGTGCTTCTAGAGCACCACCGCCTGCTCCTCCCTCAGGTGGTGGTGTCCCACCACCTCCTGGGGCAGGAGGTGGTGCTCCCCCCCTATCGGCCCCTCCTTCCCTGACGACAGTCATCCAGTCGTCATCGCAGAAGCCACAACTGCCCGTCGTACTATGGCCCGCCATGGTGGTGGCACCCCCACACACTACTCCAGGAAAGCCTCATCCTGGATGCGAGACCATATGCCCTCAGGCACATCCTGTAACACCGTATCCAGATGATGGTGTATGTCCTCAAAATCTACTCTGACCGCCATCGGAAGAGCGTGTGATAGCCCAGCACCAGGGTCATCAAACCGATGCCTCCTCGCTGCCCTCTCTAGCTTAGCTGGTTGCACCGTGGCATCATCACGGCAACGTCTCTCTCCCCACAGCGGTCTCTCCGATGCTCTTTGCAACTCCACCTCGTGCCTACGAGGTGCCACATCTGCACATGCAAACAAACAAACAGATAGTATCAGCATCTATATCATATACATATGGACCGCTATCTCAAAAAATACAACAATATACACATCAACATACCTCGGTGATCAAAAACCTCCCCTAGAGGTAGCACCATATCCGGATCATCCCAGAAATCAACCCCGATATAGGGGTATCGTAAAATCACCTGCGGCATCTGCTGCCATACCTGCGCCACCTCTGCACTAAAGAAGTGGCCCCCTTCGCCACCACCATGGCGAAGCAATACAGTCGACCACTGCCTCAACCGCGGCTCTCGCACCCCCAGCACACCCAATAGAATCCTAGGGCGCAACATTGGCACCCTCTCTAGAAACCAGGACACTAGGATGGACCCAAAAGAAAAATCCCCCATATCCATGAACCGACAGTGGTCCAACTACCCCACCATCCTCGAGTGCAGTGTAAGCCCCCAAGCGAAACGCTCACTGGCTAGCACTCTCTCCATCACCAGAAGCTGGCCACCGTTGATCCACTGCATCGCCAGTGACCCATATACTCTCACAATCATTGCTTCTATACAACGATGTGCCAGTGTATCTATCGACCCAATGCTCACAACCATCCTGAACATAAAATGATGACCTGAACAGTATCTCTGGCCAATGGTCGCTAGAGCCAGATCCCTCGGTAGCACTGGCTCTGCTGGTAGGGACACACCCCGAAATGGGAGCACCGTCAATAAATACACATCCTCCATCGCCATGAAGGGGATCTGCTCTCCTCGCACAAGGAAGCAATGCAGCTCCGGACTCCACATCTAGATCAGGAACTGAAGGAGATACTCATGTGCCCGTATCAATGGGCACTCAAAGAAATTTAGCAACCCACAGGCTGCCAAAGTCGTGCGCACACTTGGCTCCTCAATAGCCACGGCGTCCCACAGCTGGGACCAATCTCGCTCTCGCCAACCCGCTGGCAATGTGCCAACTGTCCACCTATAGCCACAACAAAGAGTCCTATATCATCCCAAGAGACCATCAACATCATCAAAAAGACTCATTTTATACACCTCAACCTTGGCTCCACGGCGCAGTTTTGTCACCCACAGGCGCGCACACATGCACGCCTGTTCACTACACAGGTGTGCATGAATGTGCACCTGTTCACTACATAGGCGTGCATGAGTGCACACCTATTTACTACACAGGTGCGCTCCCAAGCGCGCCTGTTCACCATATAGGCACGCACAGATACGCGCATGTTCAACCTACAGGCGTGCACATGTGCGCCCCTGTTCAACCAACAGGCGCGCCCTTGAAGCACGCCCTAAATCCCCTTAACCGCACCCCCATGCACATCTATCTGATGGATAGGCATGCACGTGTGCGCACCTATTACCAGATCTCCTATGCATGTGGGGCCCATACCCCCTAAATACTTATGTACGACCCTCCGTACAGCCCCTGCCCAAAAAATGAAATCCTAATTCTATGTAGGATGATCAGACCACTAACCTGATCCTCATGGGTCCTCAATCGGATGCCTCGTACTCCCTGAATCTCACAATCCCCTCTGCAAACTGCTCGTCCAGTCACTATCACCGTAGGTACAAATGAGGTGGCAATGTGGGCCCTACAGCTATATATAGGCCTTTTTGCCAAACTTCCACTCGTCATTCCGGGAGCTCTGGGTGTCCATTTCTCGATCCGTCTTCAGCCACGGGATCAACGTCCCGCCATCTACATCACAACAGTCCCTAGGTCTCTTTTCATCCTGAGCCCCTGAGGCCCCATTTTTCATTCCCTGATCAGGTACGTAGGTGCATATTCACACTTATCAAATACATGCTCATATCTTCTATTCTCTTCAGATATTGTTCAGGTTGGGTATTTGGTCTTCATGTGTGCAGGTACTTGCTCATCATACATCGAAACAACCCCTTCAGGTATATACTCAACACTGGCATGTAGTCGTTCCCTCTGAATCTCACTTACATTTCCAGTCACACCCTCTAACATTTGCCTCTAGGATCCCCATTTCCAGCTCTGCAGTACCCACACCTCCATTTGCATCTTCGGTATTGTCACCCTGTTGCATTCTCACCCACATGAGTTGTCCCATTCATAGCACCTTTTGGCACTTCTGACACTCATGCTGTTTTTCAAAAACCTTTAGGGATGGGAGTCCCGATAGTCTTACATCATGTCACAAATCGACCACATACTCATTTTCCTCATTTTGCTAGCTTTCCCAACGGACTCCCAGATTATCTCTTCATAGTTCTATTTTTGACTGCACCTCCATAGTATCATGAGCCTTCCATTTCATCCACAATCAGTTTGCCCATCTGCAAATTTCCCTTCATTTCATTTACCTCATACAAAAACCCACCCATGGGGCCCCCACCCTCCACTAGTTCTCCGAGCACATTGCACCCTACCTGGGCTCACCATATCACACTGGGGCACCCATTTATGTATTTGTACACTTCTCCCAACAATATTCTTTATTTATTGTAGAAATGCCTTTTGTTTCCAGCAGTTATATTACCCCTTTTTGTCGTCACCTCTGGTGACCTTTTTCATGTTTTGGCAAAGCACAACCCATGTCACCCTTGGTTGGGGAACTAATTACCATTTACTCTTGCCGGCATCGTCCATATCTTCAAATTACCCCACAGGCCACTTACCTTTTCTCTCTGAATTTGTTCACCTTGTCCCACCTCTAGCACAACTTATCCCCAGTCTTGTTGTCCCCCTGACACTCAACCTCGTTGAACGGCTACGGCCACTTTTTATCTCCCACTAACTCCAACCAAGGGCAGTCTTGAGTCTTCCAACATCTTGACTTCATCCATGGACCTCCTCCACTTCCTCACCTCACCTAGTAGATTTCACGAAGCCATTCGCTTCTGGGAGTCGCATCCTCCTTTTTTGTCGACATCAGCACAGTTTTCTAGAAGGGCGACAGTATCTTGATTCTCATTATCCACTCAATGAGAGATCTCGGACGGCACAGGGTGAAACACCATTGCTCCCTGCTGTCATTGACCCCCATAACATTCGATGCCAACACTTTCTCATGTTACGGTGGGTCTTACTTTGCGACTATTGCAGTTAGTTCTTTCATTTGTCGAAGACCTCTGACACTGGCTGGGCTTTCAATGCCCACATGATCAGTGATATTTATTCCTGCAATCACTGTCTGCTATTCAGAGTATATTCATTTGCAGAATTGTCTTCTACCTTTATTTCGACCGCCCCCGAGGGCGCTGCAGTTGTCTACACCAACACTTCCATCATCTTTTGGGAGTTACATAACACGAGCATGGGGCATGCCCGCCTCGTTTGTACATAGTTTTATATTTTAAATAGAAGGTCGGGTCCTACCGATTCCGTTTTTCTCCAATGGATCACTCTGGACAATCCCACTATTTATCTCTCTTACAACAACATTCTTAGTAGAAGAAACATTGATGGATTTCGGCTATACGTATGCTCCTAACCTCATCCATCAGGGGGCATCTGTTATCACTGAAAGTTTGTCCGCACATGATTAAAAGAACTCAGCATCGTTAGACAGCAATGAAGTCATTTATGGACTTGAATTAACACCACAACATTCATAAAAGGGTCAAAAACTATACAAAGTAGTGAAAAATTGAAGAGCGCTATCCAGGCATTGGATGCACGTGCACATGCGAGAAACAGGAACGCAGAAATCACGCACATGCACACGATGTGTGATTGTTATCACAAAAATCCATGCACCTACTAAACGGTGCATTTATGAGAGTGGTCGACATCCCACCCACTTATGGTTCAGCTCCCAAGCCGATTTGACCCTCAAATCTGGACTGGATCCGACTGGTGGGCTGGTCAAAGACCTAGGAATGCCCTAATTGGCCTCTTTTCACACTACAAAGTAGTTAAACAATAACCCAAATGAATGCTATAAAAATCTATGGATGCACCTCATTTCCTCAAGGAATTCAAAGTAATGTTATGCTGCTTCTATCCTCTTGAGGAATTCATCCTTGTCAAGAGCATATTTGCACCATTGCATTGTGAAATCCACCTCACTCATTGAGTGGATTTGTAAAGAGTTCTTTCACCAACTTTCCATTTTTCTTTTTGTTGTAAGAAGAGAAAGATAGTGGGGGTCCAAAAGCCCTCCCTTGGAGGAAGAAGGGACTCATAGTCCCCTTTCTTCTTGGTGTACTACTTCACTAATAGATCAGCCTCAACATTGGTGACATGGGTCTTATGGTTCTTTTTGTTTCTATGTCCCTATGCTCATGAATTTAGTTCTTATTGTATTTCTTAGTTTAATTTTTAATTGTAGTCTTTTATTTCTTTCCCTAACTCTTTTCCTTGCAGCTGTCCTTCTCAGTAGACCCAACTGAGCTTGCAAGCACCTCCATTTTTCTCACTAAGGTGACAAAGGAGGCGCAACAGTGTCGAAATGTCATGGGTCGTTGGATCGCACTAAGTTGTGAGGGAGTTAAGCCATAGAAGCAGCCATGGGAGAAGTTGTATGGACGGTGGAGACACTTCGAGATAGAAGTGGCGACCAACTGATAATCGTTCGATCTTGTAGAGTTGCAAGGTGGTTAGGGATGGTGCAGTTCCAAAGAGGTCTGAGTTCGGGATCTCACATCTTGAGGTTTCGCAAAAAGAGAGCACAAGAGTTGGGTGCTCCAACTCACAAAGTCGCGAAGTGCGAAATCGCGAGGAGAAAAATCTGAACCGTTGGATCCAGGAACGGGAGGACCGTTGGATCAGAACTTCGTGGAGATATCGTATATTGGGAGTCTGGGGGTTCGGAGGTTGGAAGGGGTCACTTTTGACTGTAGAAGTCATGAAGTGCCGAGAGTCGAGGCTTGTGAGAACACGTGGCACATCCATCAGGTGGGGCCCACGTGATTGACAGGTGGACATGCGTCACCCGGAAAGGATTCAACACTTTGTTGACTTCTCGCATCTCGAAGATTCATGAGATAGGAGCATGAAGGCTCAATTCTCCAACTCACGAGGTTGCGAGTTGCGAGAAGTGCGAAGGGGCTCGCATGATTGACAGGTGGACACACGTCACTCGGAAAGGATTCAACACTCTGTTGACTTCTCATGTCTTGGAGATTCATGAGATAGGAGCACGAAGGCTCAACGCTCCAACTCACGAGGTTGCTAGTTGTGAAAAGTGAGAAGAGGAAGTCAAGCCATTGCTGACTTTCACGTCTCGGGATTTCAGAGAAGAAAAGCACGAGAGCTCGCTTCAACCTGCAAGTTTGTGAGTAGAAAAAAGTGTCAAAGGGAAGTCATGCATCGCATTTCCCTGAATCGCGAAAAGTCGATAAGTGTGTAGACACGGGACAAGGTCATGTGGACAAGACCGCAAGGAGGAAACTTGCCACTCGCTAGCCCTGTCAAGGTTCGACGTTTCGCTATTTCAAGCTTTGAGATTTGTAGAGTCGAGAGACTTAACGTGCCTGTATCGCTGAGTCGCAAAATGAGAAAGATGCCTAGTTTGTTTGGTCTATGGTCATAACCAACAATCACATGGAAGTGGACAAGGAAGGAGCTAGCCCACGATAGGCCCCCGTAGGCACTTCGGGAATTATGTCCCTCGAGAAAAAAAAAAAAAAAAAGAGAGCCGTAAAATCTATATCACCGTAGTGGGTATGTGACAAATTGGTATCAGAGCATGGTTACAAAATTCGGTCTACTTGGGCTCATGAACGAGTTGCACAAGAGCTCTGTTCAAAACACTCCTAAAAGGAGTAACCCTCTATCTTAAACCCTCTTAATTCAAAAAGGATCAAAGTTTCAAAACGAGAACCTGACTATGTATGCATGCGAAAGAGTTATGAATTTTTGTGCGGGTTATAAAAATGTATCTAACTATTGACCAACAACCAGCGTTTGTCTTTGCACCCAAGTGGACGATCAGCCACAGGAATTGACAGAAGTAGAGAATGGTGACTCACCAAGAAGTGGGAGAGGGCTCCCATAATAGAGACGAAGAGTTTGACGAAAGGAGGGTAGTAGGGACCCCTCTAGATCTAGCCGAGACTGTTAGGAGTCTCATGGTCGAATTACAAAGCTAAAAGGCTGACAATGAAAGGATGATGAAAGAACAAGAAAAACAAACAGAAATTAACGCAGTTTTACTGCAGATTTTATCTGATCTACAAAGACAAATGTAGCATGAACCTGAAACTCAGAAACATGGTCATATAAGTGGCCACACTGAGAGGAGCACCTCGAAAAATTTCCACCCTAGAGGTAAAGGACAAGCGTCGGATGATTCCTCTGAAAAGGAAGCTGGCGATTTAGAGGGCTCTTCTAGTAGTAGAACCAGTTCCTATTCCCGAAGAAAACAAACGAATAAAAAGTCTTTCAAAGGTCGAAAATTTGAATAATTTAGAAAGGCCAAACCACCCTCCTTCGACGGTGAAATAAAGAAGGGAGAGGAAACAGAGGCCTGGCTGCTTGGACTAAAGAAGTATTTCAGAGTCCATGACATTTCAGAAAATATGAAGGCTCGAGTGGCCACCTTCAACTTGAACAGAAAGGCTTCCATTTGGTGGGAAGACCTTAAGAATGTGAAAGGGGTTTGCGAAGAGGACCTGTCTGAGAAGTACTTTCGGAAGAAGTATCTGTCGGAAAAATATTTCAACGAGAAGACTAAAGAGTTTTATGAACTCAAACTGGGACAACTTACTATAGAAGAATATGTCAACAAATTCCTCGATTTGTTGAGTTATCTACCCTATATCAAGGTGGAAAAGGCAAAGGTCCAGCGCTTCATCAATGGGCTACCCAAGGACTACCAGAACATAATTGAATTTGAGGAGCCAAAGACCCTAGAAGGCACTATTCGAAAGGCAACCTATTGTCATGAACAGTTTGGACATCGAGCAGAACCTCGTGAAGGATGGAAACTGAATAATAGTTCAAGATTTTAGAAAAAGGGGATCAAATCCCTAGGATTTAAGAACTATAAGAATACCCCAAGAATGATCTTCCCAGCTCGGAGTATGCACCAACAGAATTTTCCCTCCTTGAGCGGAAATAAAACTTCTGGACCCATATCAATAAATACTGATAACCCTAAGAGAGAACCTTTGAAATGTTGGGGTTGCAGGGAAGAACATCTATTGAGAGACTATCCACACCGACAACAGAATAGTCGGAGGATTTATAACATCCAGGAAACCACCACCATCAATGATGTGGCCAGGAGTGTGCCACAAATTTATGCAGCCTTGGATGATAACCAAGATGACCACCAAGCTTCAGTGGTGGAAATAGAAGGTATGATTTTCAACCATCTAGTGTCTGTTCTGATTAAACCTGGTTCAAATTTGAGTTATATATCCCCTAAATATGTTGATAAGTGTAAACTATGGCCACAAAAACATACCAAGCCATGGTTGGTACAGTTTTCCACTGGCACCAAAAGAAGGGTAGCAGAGGTTATACTAGCCTGCCAATTAATGTTGGGTGAATTCCCCACCCAAGCAACCCTTAACATATTACCCCTGGGATCATATGATCTATTGATTGGTATGGACTGGCTAGCCACCCATAAAGCCAGATTGGACTGTTACCATAAAACCTTAGAATGTGTAATTAAAGAATGGAAAAGGATAACCCTTCAAGGGATCCAAAAACCCATCTCAGTGAGACAAATATCAGCTCTGCAAATGAGAAAGTATTTTCGAAAGGGATGTCCCCTATATGCAATACAGGTGTTGAAAACAATCGAAGGTGACAAACCAAGCCCTGATGATCACCCTATCCTAAGAGAATACAAAGATGTGTTTCTGGAAGAGATACTGGGTTTACCTCCGATAAGGGACATTGACTTCTAGATAGAACTTGCACTAGGAGCGGTGCCGGTGTCCAGGACACCCTACCGGATTAGCACACCCGAGTTAGTTGAACTCAAATTGCAATTAAAAGAAATGATGGATAAAGGCTATATTCGACCCAACGTGTCTCCTTGGGGAGCACCAGTCCTGTTCATGAAAAAGAAGGATGTTACCCTTAGACTGTGTATAGATTATAGGCAACTCAACAAGGTAACCATAAAGAACAAGTACCCCTTACCCAGGATCGATGACCTATTCGATCAATTGGGGGATGCGTCTATTTTCTCAAATATTGATTTGAGGTCGGGATACCATCAAGTCCAAATCAAGGGTGAAGCCATCCATAAAACTGCCTTCCGAACGAGGTATGGTCACTATGAGTTTGTGGTGGTGCCATTTGGGTTAACCAATGCCCTTGCCACTTTTATGTGCTTGATGAACAATGTACTCAGCAATTTCCTAGACAAATTTGTGCTTGTTTTTATTGATAATATATTAATTTACTACAAGAACAAAAAAGAACATGAAGAGAATATTAGACTTGTGCTGCAAGTGCTAAGAGAACATTAGCTCTATGCCAAATTCAGCAAATGTGAATTGTTCCAGAAGAAAATACATTACTTAGGCCATGTTCTCTCTGAAGAAGGAGTAGTGGTAGACCCTGACAAAATTAGGTCTATCATGCAATGGCCTACCCCAAAGGATTTTTCAGACATCATATCCTTTATTGGATTAGCAGGATACTATAGGAGATTTATAAAAGGATTCTCCAAGATTGGTTGTGCAATCACTACCCTCCAGAAGAAGGGGACAAAATTCCTATGGACACAGAAATGTGAAGAAAGATTTCAAACCCTGAAACATCTACTGACCCATGCACCCATGCTGAAGATCGTTGATCTAGAAGCCGACTTCCTTGTGTGCATAGATGCCTGTAAGGAAGGGCTTGGAGGGTTCCTTATGCTGAAAGGAAGTGTGATCTGCTATGAATCCCAAAAATTGAACGAGCATGAAGTCAACTATGTGACCCATGATCTAGAACTGGCTACCATAGTGCATGCCTTGAAAATGTGGAGGCATTTCCTCTTGGGAAGAAAATTTGTACTTATGATAGATCACTATGGATTGTGATACCTGTTTGATCAACCAAAGCTCAATGCTAGACAAGCTAGGTGGATGGCCCTCCTTAGCGAGTTTGATTTCAAAATCAAACACATTAAAGGAAAGGAAAATAGGGTGGTCGATGCCCTTAGCAGAAGCATGAAAATAATTCACCTGGAAATAGTGAGCACCTACGAGATAGATGTCAAGGAAAGAATCAGAAATGCACAAGAAACAGATCCCTTCATCTATACCATGACCATGTACCTATAGCAAGAACCTGCCGGAGTAAAATATGAAGACTACCAGATGACCGAAGGAGGTCTGCTCACTTACATAAGCATAATTTATATTCCAGATTGTGACGAATTGAAGAGGTTCATTATGGATGAACTACATAAAATACCCTATATTGGTCATCCAGGATACCAGAAGATGATCACTTCCACCAGGAAAAAATTTTATTGGCCTAGATTGAAGAAATACATAGCCGAATACTTGGCCAAATGCATAGAGTGCCAACAGGTTAAAGCAGAAAATCAACACCCAGCAGGATTATTGCAACCTTTACCAATCCCAAAATGGAAATGGGAAACTGTCTCCATGGATTTCATCACTGGATTACCAACATCAACCAAACAGACCGATGTCATTATGGTAGTGGTGGATAAATTGAGCAAGTCTGCTCATTTCATCCCTGTCAAATCAAATTGCAAAGCAATTGATATCACCCAGGTATTCATGAAGGAGATATTTAGACTGCAAGGTATGCTGAAAGAGATCATGTCTAATAGAGATACAAAATTTACTTCCAACTTTTGGAAGTCAATGATGGCTGGTTTAGAGACCAAATTACTGTTTAGCACCGCCTATCACCCTCAAACCAATGGACAGACAAAAAGAGTGAACCAAATACTTGAAGACATGCTAAGAATTCATGTAATGCATCAACCCAGGAAGTGGGAAGACTACCTGCGACTGGTAGAATTCGCCTATAACAATGGCTAGCAAGCATCCTTAAAGATGAGTCCCTTCGAACTCCTCTATGGTAGACCGTGTAACACTCTAGTCAGCTGGAGTAATCCCATAAACAGGATTTATTTTGGATCCGACATGTTCAAAGAAATGGAAAAGCAGGTGACTCAGATAAAACAAAACTTGAAGGTCGCTTAGAACCGACAAAAAAGTTATGCCAACCAAAAGAGAACTCCAAGAGAGTTCAAAGCGGGAGATCATGTATATCTCAGAGTTAGGCCTAGGAAGAGTTCCTTGAAAATGGGAGCTTGTGCCAAGTTGGAACCTCGGTATTATGAACCCTTTGAGGTTCTATATAGAGTGGGACCTGTAGCCTATAGGCTAGCACTTCCTCCCACAGTCAAAGCACATAATGTTTTCCATGTCTCATTATTGAATAAATATTTACATGATGCTAACCATATAATTGATTGGTCTATGATTCAAGTGGAACTAGAGGGATAATTTCTACTAGAACCCCAATGCATACTGGACAGAAAGGAAACCCCACTCTAGAACCAAACCATTGCACAAGTCAAGCTGCAGTGGAAACATTTTGGCCCAGATGAGGCTACATGGGAAATGGAGGATGCCATGAAACAGGCATATCTGATTTTGTTTACATCTGTACAAGCACGTCATAAAAATAGATAGAACATTGAAGACGATCTTCCTTTAAGGGGGAGGGAATTGTAACACCCTATTTTCTCCAGTCTGTAAAAATAACTATACCAGCCAAGAACTGTGGCAAACTCAAAAATGTGAATGTGTGATGTGAATGGACCTTGTGAAAAAGGTCGATGAATGTGAATAATATTATGAATATATATATTGTAGGACTGTTGAGAGGGGATATACTGAAAAAAGAGACCACAATGGTTGAAGAAAGGTGGTGGAAGGCACTTGGAAAGGTGGCATTAACTTCCACCGAAACCGATACCGTATTTGGACTTGATTGGCTCGGAGAACCAAGAGCGGCTCGCTGACCCCGAATTAAATGACTCATTAGGGTTGGTAGGTAAAGGGCTCCTCATGAGTAATGAGGGATGGGGGTGAACCACCCATCCGTAGATTCCTTAGACCTGACCACTGCGAGGAAATCATGCCACACGCAACCACCCCAAAGAGAGAAAAGGCAGGAAGTGTGGGCGATCAAGGGAAGACATGAGGGAAGGAGGAAGAACTCTAGAAAAATACAGAGTGAGTGATAGCAGAGAAGAGGGAGAGTAACCCTCATTCTCGGTCACTGGAAAACAGAGACGCAGTCTCACAACATCGTGGTCTCAGCTCGGGGGTGGCTAGTGGTAAATCCATTGGGAGTCACTGAGCCTATGGTTGGGTGGAAACAAGCACCCCTCTCAGCAGTTGCATCACCTCTGGTGTTTTTATGATAAGTGTTTTACATCTTGTATCTTGAAATGTATATTCTGACATTTATGCTCATAAGTTGTGAAATTATGAAGGGTTTCAGTATAAGACTGTCTGTGTGGTGTTTGATCAGAAATGGTAGTTGTATGCCTGTAACAGAAAAAAACCACGTATGGCTTATGTTTATAGATAAAAGTATATATACGTATATTGAACCAATTTAGACTTCAAGCTTGTCCATGGGAAATTATTTTCCCTTATCTGTCTCCAGGAATGCCCCATATAGATCTCGCTACAGAAATACCTTTCTAGACAGTCGAATCAAGAGTCTATTGGAGGATTCATTGGCGTAAGTCCTAAAACCTTGCACGAGGGAGAATGGCCCCTATTTACTTCGGTATTTCGGCATTTCAGTAACTGGAGTACCCAAAGGCATAATCCCTTGCATCTACAAGTCCCGAAACTCTGACTTGCAAAGTCCCGAATGAGATCTTGTCGAAATATTTGTGGTCATTCACGACCATTAGGTTGGAGGAAGAGATGAGGGTGTTACATGCCTTAACCCTTTTCCTTTATCTTCATGAGTAGCGAAGAAATCGGGACCATAGATCCCCAAGGTCCGTGAGAGTATCTGGACCGTTGGTTTTTCCATGTCTAGGGAGTAGTGGGAGACTACACACCGTGGGATCGATATGAACCGTCAGATATTAGTTAGAAAACCCGATAGCCATTGGATCTTTCAGGAGATACATGAGGGTTAATCCCTCGTGAATAGGGGCGAAAGTCTCGAAAGAGGTGTCGATATCGGGATTTAGGACTTCAGGATTCTGGAAGTCTTGATGACGAGAGATCGGGACACTCCATGGTGGAAGTCCTTAAATAGATCTGGACCATCTGATTAAGTAAGGCCACGTGTCATGAGATCACCCACTTTGGGAAATCAAAAATTGAGAATTCATGAGTCCCGTTGACAAGAGGTCGGGCTCTCATATTGATAAGTCCCAAAGGGAATAAGACTGTGGTGTTATGAGAAGTGGTCATACTAGCCAAAGCATAGCTCAAGAGAGGTAGTGCAGTTATGCACAAGCTCCCTATGAGGCAAGTAGAGACCAAGACCCACTCAAGTCCCATACTTGACGAAGGAGAAGAAAAGGCCGAGGCTTTGATACTTAAGAAATATTCCAAGGAGAAGGAAGAGAAGCGCATGCTCAAGGAGGAGCTACAACTCCTGTTAGATCAACTGGAGTGAAATAGATCTGGGTCATCGAAAATGTACATCTAGACGCATGCAGAAGAGGGCAGAAACGGACGACAGAGAGACTTCATGGAGAAGTGCCGAGATGTCGTGGGCCATTGGATCGCACTGAGTTGCAAGGGATTTAATCCGTAGAAGTAGCCATGGGAGAAGCTATATGGACGGTAGAGACACTTCAAGATAGAAGTGGTGAACAGCCGATAAGCGTTGGATCTTGCAGAGTTGCAAGGCGGTTAGGGTCGGTGCAGTCCCAAAGAGGTATGAGTTCAGGATCTCGCATCTTGGGGTTTCTAAAGAAGAGAGTGCAAGAATTGGGTGCTCCAACCCACGAAGTCGCGAAGTGCAAAATCGTGAGGAGAAAAATCTGAAATGTTGGATCCAGTAACCGGAGGACCATTGGATCAGAAATCCATGGAGATATCGTATATCGGGAGTTCGGGGGTTCGGAGGTTGGAAGGGGTCACTTTCAACTGTAGAATTCGCGAAGTGCCGAGAGCCGAGGCTCGTGAGAACATGTGGCACATCCATCAGGTGGGGCCCGTGTGATTGACAGGTGGACATGCATCGCCCGAAAAAGAGTCAACACTATGTTGACTTCTCGCGTCTCGAAGATTCGCGAGATAGGAGCACGAAGGCTCAATGCTCCAAATCGTGAGGTTGCGAGTTGCAAGAAGTGCGAAGGGGCCCGCGTGATTGATAGGTGGACACACATCTCTCGAAAAGGAGTCAACACTCTATTGACTTCTTGCGTCTCAAAGATTCACAAGATAGGAGCACGAAGGCTCAATGCTCCAACTAGCGAGGTTGTGAGTTGCAAGAAGTGTGAAGAGGAAGTCAATCCATTGTTGACTTTCGCATCTCGGGATTTCAGAGAAGAAGAGCACGAGAGCTCGATGCTTCAACCTACGAGGTTGCGAGTAGCAAAAAGTATCATAGGGAAGTCATGCATCACATTTCCCCGAATCGTGAAAAGTCGATAAGTGCTTGGCTAGATTAAGCGCATAGACACGGGACAGGGTCATGTGGACAAGACCCCAAGGGGGAAACTTGCCACTTGCTAGCCCTGTTGGGGTTCGTCGTTTCGTTGTTTCGAGATTTGAGATTTGCAGAGTCGAGAGACTTAACGCGCCTGTATCGCTGAGTCACGAAATGCGAAAGATGCCTAGTTTGTTTGGCCTGTGGTCGTAACCAACGATCACATGGAAGTGGGCAAGGAAGAAGCTGGCCCACGCTAGGCCCCCATAGGCACTTCGGGGATTCTGTCCCTCGAGAAAAAAAAAAAAGAGGCGTAAAATCTATATCGTCATAGTGGGTATGTGACATTGCATCTGCTTCGCAGGTGTTGCCGAAAGGGCCAATACTTAGGGTTTGTTGGTGCGCGTTAGAGCTAAACCTTGGGTCTGCCCTTGTGCCAACAAATGGTTTCATTATCGAGACCGAGATCTTCTTGAGGGAACTTCAAGGTGGTTTCCATCAAAGACAAATATTCAGAAGTGGATATAAGAATAAGAAAATAACTTCGCAGAAGCCCAGATCAAGAAACCTAAAATTAGTACAGAGGATTGGTTGGGAAGGTATATATTTATTGATATACATGATATTTTGTTTGAAGAAATTCATAAGGATCTATACGAGTGGTTAGCCAGATTAGCAGATACCCATTTTGAGATCTGATCTAGACCACCTATGGTTTGGACGTCGATGTTGATCAATAAGGTCAAGAGAGTGGATAACGTCATGTTAAGAGCATAAGATCACCAGTTTTATAGTACTATTTGTAGAAATTATAATACAAATTATGTATTGCCTGGATTCTCCTGATATAACAATTATATGCCACTGTCAAATACATAATCAATTCTACAAATATTCTTGCGAAATTTAAAACACGATCATCAATTGCAATATCAAGAAGAAAGATCAATCACACATAACACATATGTTTTACCGGGAAAGGATAAAGATAAAAACCCCACTATCATATATTATGTATATCATGGATCATGAAACAATCTCATACAAAAATCTAATCCAAGATCTCTCAGTACAATACACATTCATCTCACACTGTCATACAAAAATTGACAAATTCATGTGCCAATTTACTGCTTCCGGACAGCTTGCCTCCTTTGCGCAATCCCTGCAATTGAAAACCTACAAATGATTTTGAATTCCTCTTTCCTAGGCTGTGCATTTCTCATGGGCACATCCACTATGTGTGTGATTTCATTAGTGCACTTGACTCAAATCACAACTGATAGCCAAAGTGTCCCTTTCACCTATTATCTCAACTGGGTCTCCACTGGATCTGGCATGCATGTAGTTAACAATGGTGAATCTTCAGTTGCATGTGAGATCACTGATTGTGAATTAATTAATAATTAATTCACTGAACTCTCACTAGTGTAAGTTCAGTTACAACTAATACAACTGATATTAACTCACTTAACTGACTTAAACTACTTTACAACTCACATAACTACACTTATAATTTTGTTGCAACTCCAAATCACTTAGTTATAACTAATTTGAATTTCATGTCCCACCAGTCAACCTTTTAACTCGATTTTCCTATAGTTAACTGATTTTCCATTTCAGTTAATTATTTCAAGTAATTATGAGATAATAGATTAATATTTATTGTCCAATTTATTTAAGGGGAAAATAAATTAGACACACATTTCTTGTTGACTTTTCAACACTCCCTCTCAATAAGAAAGGGATTATCCTTCACCCCAATCATGTCTCTATGGTATTCGAATTTTCTCCTGGTGAGCGCCTTCGTAAGAATGTCTACATCCTGATCTTCCGTAGGAATGTACTGAAGAAACATGATCTTCCACTGCACACAATCCCTGAGATGATGATACCAGATATCTATATGATTAGATCTATCATGAAACACAAGATTAATCGAGAGTTTAATGCAACTCTGATTATCACAATGAATCATTGTTGGATCTAAATGAGAACCAAACAAACCAATGAAGATCTTTCTCATCCAGATAGCCTCACATGCAGCTTGACTCGTTGCCATGTATTTCTCTTCTGCTGAACTGAGTGCAATGGATATCTGTTTCTTGTTGTACCAAGAAACAACTATAGTTATGATACTAAAGATCCCCCCTGATGTGCTCTTTCCATCTGTTGGGCTGCCTGCCCAATCTGCATCCGTGAAGCCATGAAACTTCACCTCATCTGTCTGTATGTACCATAATCCATACTTATATGTGCTCCTCAAGTATCTCAAGACATGCTTATCCGCCTTCCAAAATATCTTGGTAGGATTAACCATCGCTTGATCAATTGGTTAACCACATAGAAAATGTTTGGTCTCGTGTTCACTAAATACATTAGAAAACCCACTAATTGTCGATAGATAGTAGCATTCACTACCTCTCCAGAAGTAGCATCCTCTTTCCTCCAGTTTCCTGGAAGAGGAGTATCCATGGGTTTTCATCCCTCCATGTGAAACTTACCCAGTATCTCCCTTGTATACTTGCCTTGAGACACAAAATTTCACCATCTCGCTACCATATTTCCAATCCAAGGAAATAATGAAGAAGGCCCAAATCCTTCATCTTGAACTCCTTTGCAAGGTCCTCCTTGCATGAGTGTATCCGTTGATCATCACCAGTCAGTATTAAATCATCAACATAAAAAACAATGATTAAAAGCTTACCCTCCACCATTGATTTGTCAACCGGTCTTGGGACAATTTCCCATGCACAGTTTTTGACAATGGAGTGATACTCCTCCACCATTGATGCATCTACCCATGTGGGCTCCTGCACTGCTTCTTGAAATGAATATGGTTCAATCACAATACATTTTCTCATGAAAGCCATGTATCCAGTATATCGATCAGGAGACTGTCTTTGTGTGTGTTGTTAAGTAGGGGCTCCTACATTCTGTGCAACATCTAGTCTCAATCTATCAGCTTCCATGGTGCACTTTCTACCATTTCTTATGGATGGCTCTGCCTGAGTGGATTCCTCCACTCCATGAACCTCCTCATGTGGTTGATCCCCATCTTGAGACTCATCTTTGGGAACCAGAAGTTCCTGCTCTGCATGCAATTCTAGCTCCCTCTCAAGCGACAACTGCATGGCTTTCCCCTCATCGAATTATATATCCCACCGCATAACAGTCATCTTACTATTAGGAAAATACACACAATAATTATGGGGTGTTTCTGTGTACCCCACAAATATCCCAACATCAACAGTCAGTTCTAGCTTATTCCTGGCATCCTTGGTCACATGCACATAAACAGATGAGCCAAAAATCTTAAAATGTGAAACATCGGGTTTCTTACCAGTGAAAGATTCTTCAGGTGTACTCATGCCAAGTACTCTATGAGGACAATGGTTTTGCACATAAACCACATTAATGCATGCTTCCACCCACAAATGCATTGGTAGGCCTTGATCATGCAACATCGCTCGTTCTGCACCCACGATCCTTCTGTTCTTCCTCTCTGCGACCCCATTTTGTTGTGGGTTATGAGGTGCTATGAGTTCTCTTCGAATTCCTTCTTTGTTGCATAAATATTTGAATTTGTTAGAGATGTATTCTCCACCATTATCGCTCCTCAGAGCCTTCAATTTCATCCCTGACTCTTTCTCCACCAATGCTTTAAACTCACAGAACTTTGAGAATGTTTGATCCTTCTTCTGCATGAAGAATATCCAGCATTTACGAGAAAATTCATCAACAAAAATAACATAATACTTATGTTTTGTTGTTGAAGCAACCGAGAATGGTCCACATATGTCTGTGTGAATTCTCTCCAGAATCACCGAAGAACGATTCTCCTTTTCATGAAAGGTGGAATTTACATACTTCCCCATGGTGCAACCCTTGCACTGATCTAACTAAGAAAGTGTTCCCATTGGAAGTCCAGTATATATTTGTTGCATGATCCTCAAGGCTCCATGATGAAGATGGCCCAATCGCCTGTGCCATAATTCGCCCTCATTCTAACTCACCACTTTTACTTCCTTGCCCATCATGGTGGCACATCCATCTACCTCTAGCATGTAGATATTCTTAACTTGAATCCCTATCCTCTTGACTTGACCCGTTGTTTTATGTCACATAAAATATTTTCCACCATTGAAAACAACGTCATAGCCTTTGTCCTCCAACATTGCGACTGAGACCAAGGTTTTCTTCAGAAATGGAACATGAATAACATTTTTCAATTGAAATGGTTTACCTGACTCCCTCTGAAAGTTAATGGTACCAATACCATTCGTACTGTATCATCCATCGTCGCCCATATCTATATGCATTTTGAGATCTCTCTCCTCCAAGTCACTGAAAAACTCCTTATCTCCCGTCATGTGGAAGGAAGCGCCACTATCCAAATACCACATCGATCCCGATGCACTTGATCCCATGCATGTGATAAAATAGATGTCAAGTTAAAATTGTGAGGAAAGGGCCTCACCAGTTGTATCCCTAGAAACCTTCTTGTTCTTCCTCTTCTGCAGACACTTAGTAACAAGATGCCCATGTTCGTGACAATGAAAACACTTCACTTTGGACAAATCTAGCTTCTTGACTTTAGACTCAGATTTTGAATGGAATTTATTTCCCTTCCCTTTCCTTGCCTTGGAAACCAAATAACAATCCTCTTCATCATCATTCTTTGATGAATATCCATCTCTGGTGTTCCGCCTGAACTCCCCCTGCACTAGCTCTGACCATAGTCGTTCCCAATCTAGCAATTTTTCCCTTCCATAGACAGAGTTTTGATAACTTTTCCAACTCTTGGGAAGTCCTAGGAGAGCCAAGCTCACCAAATCATCATCAGTGACTATTATTCCCACACTCCTAGCTCATCCTGACATTGGAAAAACTTCGTGAGGTATTTTGGAATGGAGTTGCCCTTCTCCATCTTGATCTTCCTAAGTATATCTTTGGTTCCAATTTCCTATGGTCGTTGTTGTTTTGGAATAGATTTGTCAAAGTCTTCCACATTGCATGTGGTGTGTATTTCCCATGGACGCTTGAGACAATGTGGTCTTGTAATCCCTCCAAAAGAATCCTTCTCGCCTTTTCCACTTTCTTTTACCATGCATCAAGATTTGCAGCGTCTGCAACACCTGGCTTAGGAACATCTTTGTCAATGAATTCCTTCAATCCATTGTCTTCAAGTATTTCCTCCATCCTATCCTTCCAAGAAATGTAGTTTGAGCTGCCCTCGAGTGAGTACTCTAACCTCGAGCCATTGAAATCCATTTCAATCTTGAATCAACTATAGCACCAGGAAAGTCTTTCTGCAAATTCGAATTCTATCCAATCACAAACTCAACTTTTGCAATCTTTTGTGCTCTCATACCATGTGGAAATTTTAATACAAATTATGTATTGCTTGGATTCTCCTGATCTAACAATTATATGCCACTGTTAAATACATAATCAATTCTACAAATATTTTTGCAGAATTTAAAACACGATCGCCAATTGCAATATCAAGAAGAAAGATCAATCACACATAACACAGATGTTTTACCGAGAAAGCATAAAGTTAAAAACCCCACTATCATATATTATGTATATCATGGATCATGAAACAATATCATACAAAACTCTAATCAAAGATCTCTCAATACAATATACAATTGTCTCACACTGTCGTGCAAAAATTGACAAATTCATGTGCCAATTTATTACTTCCAGACAACCTGCCTCCTCTGCGCAATCCCTACAATGGAAAATCTACAAATGAATTTGAATTCCTCTTTCCTAGGCTGCACATTGCTCATGGGCACATCCACTGTGTGTGTGATTACATTAGTGCACTTGACTCAAATCACAACTGATAGCCAAATTGTCCCTTTCACCTGTTATCTCAACTGGGTCTCCACTGGATCTAACATGCATGTAGTTAACAATGGTAAATCTTTAGTTTCATGCGAGATCATCGATTGTGAATTAATTAATAATTAATTCACTGAAATCTCACTAGTGTAAGTTCAGTTACAACTAGTACAATTGAGCTTAACTCACATAACTGAGTTAAACTACTTTACAACTCACATAACTACACTTGTAATTCTGTTACAACTCCAAATCACTCAGTTATAACTAATTTGAATTTCATGTCCCACGAGTCAATCTTTTAACTCAAATTTCCTATAGTTAACTAATTTTCCATTTCAGTTAATTATTTCAAGTAATTATGAGATAATAGATTAATATTTATTGACCAATTTATTTAAGGGAAAAATAAATTAGACACACATTTCTTGTTGACTTTTCAACACTATTGGAGGGTACATCACTGAGTTTGCCATTGAAAAAGTTGAGTCATATAGCCAAGAATAGAGATATTTCTTTAAGGGACTGAGAGGAAAATTGTTACACTTCTTCAGGTTGAAGATCAAGATGTTATTGCATGAGAAGAACATCTTGAAGATACAGTAGTTGGTCCGATTGAAAAACTAATGTTCAAGAATTCAGACAACGACAATGACGTAGAGGTTGGGCATATGCACAGTGGGAGAATATTTAGAGGGGTCCCTTTGGTGAACTTGTTTGGATAGATCCACGAACCACTACAGGACGAAGGCTTCTATAGTGGAGAGGAAGAAGAACTATTGAACGAGGAACATTCAGAATCCACTAGGGCAGAAGAATGGAAGACTGAAGAACCTCATCAGGAAGAATCAAAAACTTCAGGAACTACGCAGATTGTTGAAGTAAGTACTATTACTCCCCCTGTTGTTTTAGAAGCATTGAGAAACCAGAGTAGTCAGAGTCACAAGAGCACTCAGAGCACTATTACCAATAGTTCAACACATACTCAGTCAAGAAACCTAGGAATATCTATGGACAATGAGATGAGGCTCCCTATATTTAGGGGAGATGGATCTAAAGATCCTGATCAACATTGGTTTTTGTGTGAAGCTGTATGGAGTATTAATAATGTCACTGAAAAATCAATTAAGAGAGCTCAGTTTAGTACTACCCTAAGAGACTGCGCATTGAGCTGGTACATGAAACTTGTCCAAGGAATTGCACAGCCTAAACCACTGAATGAGATCAAGAATGTGTTGGTTGCAGAATTCAATAAACCCAATACAGAGTCACAATGCATTACATAATTGAAATAAATCAAGCAGAGAGTAGCTGAACCTATTTGGGAGTTTGATTAGAGGTTTAATACCTTAATGGGAAGGTTGACTTTTCAAATCCCAGATGAATAGAACAAGGAATGGGTCATTGCTGCCCTATTGCCACACATCATAGTTCCTCTGATGCAACAAAAGATCACCTTGCAGGCTGAGGCATTGGAGATCGCCATGAAGCTAGAATGAGCCCCGATGACAGAATCCGTTCCAGGTATGAGCCAAATTTTGAGTCAGCTAACTAGCCTATCATTGCATGTCGAAGATATTAAGAAGCAAAAGGGAAAAGATAAAAGAGAATACATCTGGTGTATCAGATGCAAGTCAGAGGGTCATGATAAAGAACATTGCCCCCTATTTCAAGAGTACTTGGCCTATGGAGCCCCGAGCAACTTGAAGCAGGTTACTCTACCCTGGTGCGAGGTATGTAGAAATCGACATCACCCTGGTGAATGTTACTATTTGCAAAAATATGTCTAGACACCCACAAATCTGTATTGCATGTTTTGTAAGTTGGTGGGGCATGATGATAGGGATTGCAGAGCCTATGACCTCATGCATGAAAGTTCAAGGTATATATACAAAATTCAAGGCGAAGTACAACAAGAAGGAAACAATGTGCAGTATAATTCCCCGGGAAGAGGAAACTTCAACCCTCTTGGTGGATTCAGAGGAAGAGGAAGAGGAGGAGGTATGGGTTGAGGTTGAGGGAAGCTCATCTATTACAACTGCGCACAACCGAGTCACTTGGAAAAGCACTATCAGAACCCTTGTACCACTTGTAGTTACTGCAACTCATTCGAACATGTTATTGAGGAATGTCCAACATTGTTGGCTAAACTTCAGGAGAAACGCGGAGGACACCCACAAGTAAAATTAATCTCAGTAAAACCTCACAGAGAGGATCCCAGAGTCATTGTAATCACTAGAGGAGGCACTTCTACAGGAGAAGACAGAGTGACCCTAGAAAAAAATACAAAAGTATCAAGGGTCATAAAAGATGCAGAGAAGATGCAAGTATTTGATGCAAGGAAAGAAAAGAAAACATTCAAGGAGGCAAGAAAACAATTTGGAAAAGATCAGGCTTCTTCATCAAAGACACGACCAGAAGTAAGAGAATGTGGAATGCCTCTGGCATTTGACCAGTCTGCTTCACCCAGAGAAGGAAAAGAGGTAAGCAAGCTCATGGAACTCTTACACTCACTTATTAATTTGATAAATCATGAAAGTGCTGTACAAGAGCTACAAAATTTAATCATACAATATGATCTAGGAAAGGCACATAGAGAAGTACATCAAGTATATAAAAAGAGAAGGAAAAATAAGGAACTACACCTTAATGCTCAAATTGGAGATTATGATATAGATTATGTGGTCCTCAACTTAGGGTCAGAGGTCAATGTCATGACGAAGTAGACCTGGGCACTGATAGGAAAACCTAGTTTGATCTATTCCCCTATTAGGTTTAGGATGTCTAACCAGTAGGAAGTAAGCCCCTTTGGAAGTTTGGAGCATGTCCATGTGGACATCGATAGGGTAAGGACGTTTTTGGACTTCGAGGTGATTGAGATAATCGATGATAGTTTCCCTTATCCTGCACTGTTAGGAATTGATTGGGATTTTAATAAATCTACTGTGGTTGAATTGAAGAAAAGAAGAATGAAATTTGAAGGAGATGGACTTAGGGTCATTACACCTTTGGATCCTGATGAAGGTCACAAATATACATAACCCATTAGAGAAGAAGATCATGCTTATGAACTTGAGAATATATACAAATTGACAGCAAGACAACAGGATTACATTAATCCTACAACAGATGGGAATTTAAGTTGGAGAAGAAAAAACACATGTTCATCAGACTTAGAGGAAGCACTGGAGAATTGGAAGAACAAAATGTAAGAAGTATCTATGCGGAGATGTGCTAGACTGGCCAGGGAAGTTCGCTAGATTGGCATAGAAGTAAGTAACTTACCCACATTTGATGGCTTAAATCAATTAGAGACTTTCTTGTTAGAATTTTAAGAATTTGTACCAGTACAATAGAGATTGTTGGCTCTAGATGAAGTGTTGAAAGAAACTCCAACGAGATAGTGGGGAACACATAAGAAGAACATCGCGGAGTGGGTGCAATGTTGCACTTTGATGACAACGCATTTTTCAAAGAAACTAGAAAGATGTGAAGTTCGATACACAGTTTGAAGCTGTCTGAAGGACCATGTGCGAAGATGTGACGAGGCCTGGAGTAGCATTCCTCAAGAGTAGTGGGTGCATAAATTCATTAACACTCTGGCTACAACACCTATCAATTAGTATCTTCAAGCAGAATTGTGCCTCACCACTGCATATTGGAAAGGTATGACTTAGAACTTTGTAACTACCTTTTTATTTGAAAGTCAGTATCCTACAGTGGATCAAGTGTTAGAAATTGTAAGACATAGAGTCTTTGAGGAGGCACCTACCCCCCTTTTTGAGAAATAAGAGGATGAATGTACTGAGCCTCTTCAAAAATTGCAAGGTTGCTACAACATCAATGCAGACGAAGACAATGATCTGAGGAATGTGAAAATCATAGAAACAAAAGGATAGAGAGACATAGAAGGACCAGGAGTCGAACTACCTTTTATGGGACAGCCCATCAAAATCAAGAAGGTTAATATTGGAACATAGCAAACACCGAAGCTTGCAAATGTTGGATATTATTGGGATGCTTCCACTATTGACAAGATTACAGAATTACTGCATGAATACCAAGACTTGTTTCCAACCAAGTTCACTAATATGAAGGGCAGTAAAGGGCCCATGGGAGAGATGAAGATCCCCTTGAAACCAGATGCAAGGTCATTCAAGCAAAGACCCTATAGATTGAACCCCAAGTATAAGGAAAAATTCAAGATTGAGTTCAAAAGAATGTTGGAAGCAGGAAACATAGAACCTATTGAAGAGTCATAATGGATTATCCCTATGGTGGTTCAGGATAAGAAGACCAGAGAGATCAGGATCTATGTAGATCTCAGGAAGTTGAATGATGCCTATTTTCATGATCCATTCCCTACAACTTTCACTGACAAAGTGTTAGATAATGTGGGAGGACATGAGGTATATTCATTTACAGATGGATTTGCAGGGTATCACCAGATCAGGATTGCCAAGGAAGATCGACATAAGACCACTTTTGCAATAGAATGGGAATCCTACCAGTATACAGTGATGCCTTTCGGATTGAAGAATGCACCATGCATCTTTTCTAGGGTGGTGTTCGAAGAATTCAAGGATTTTTTACATAAATTTCTGGAAGCATATTTTGATGATTGGATTGTTTTTATCTTATTGCAAAATCATATTGAATGTTTAAGACTAATGTTGGATAAGTGCAGGCAATGTCAGATTGCCCTGATCCTGAATAAGTGCATTTTCTTTTCACCCTTTGGAGTGTTGTTAGGCCATATTGTGTGTAAGAAGGGGTTGTTGGTAGATCCATCCAATATCTCCATTATTTTTCATCTACCCCCTCCTACTCTAGTTAGACAGTTGCGCACTGCGCTGGGACATATTGGATACTACAAGAATTTCAATAAGGGATATGCATAGATTACAACACCTATGGAAAATCTTCTAAAGAAATATTATTAGTTTCACTGGACAGAAGAATGCCAATAGAGCTTCGACACACTGAAACAGAAAATGGTTACTGGGCCTATTCTAGTTTTTCCAGACTGGAGTAAGGAATTTCATGTGCATGTCAATTCATATTCTATTGCATTAGGAGCAATTTTAGCACAACCAAGAGCAGGAGATATTGACCACCCGCTAGCCTTTGCAAGTAGGAAGCTCTCAACCACTGAGATAAATTACACTACCACTGAGAGAGAAGTATTATTCATGGTGTATGCACTGCAGAATTTCATCACTACTTCTTGGGAGGACACTTTAATATGTTCACTGATCACTCTGCACTAAAATACCTAATCAACAAGTCAGTTTTGGGGGGAAGAATATGCAGATGGATTATACTATTTTAGGAATATGATTTTGAGATTGTGGTCAAACCAGGGAAGATGGACAAAGGACCTAACCACTTGTCTAGGTTGGGACATGGAGAGGAACCTACTAGTTTGGAGCATACACTACCAGATCCACAGTTGTTGGCCATCAGGAAGGTTGATGATCACTTCGCCAAGATAGTTTAGTTCTTGTCCACAAGAATAGCACCTCGCGAATAGTCAGTTAATTAGAAGAAACAACTGGTAGTATGCGTTGCATATTTTTCACTTATAGCTAGATAGCTATATAAGATGGGACATGATGAGATCCTACGGAGATGTGTTATGGAAGAAAAATGACCACTAGTTTTGGAAGAAGCATATGAAGGCATTGCAGGAGGACACTATGCAGGAAAAGCAACAATGCAGAAGGTTCTGGGAGTTGGCCTCTAATGGCCCACTTTACACAGAGATGCTAAAGAGTACTACAGAGCCTGTGATGTATGCCAACTAGTTGGGAAACCTTCCAGAAGAGATGAGATGCCATTAGCACCCCAGCTGAACTTACAAGATTTTGATAAATGGGCCATTGATTTTGTGGGACCTATAAACCCACCAGGGAAGCACACAGGAGCTAGATACATCATCACTGCGACAAAGAATTTGACTAGATGGGAAGAAGCAAGAGAAGTCAAGGACTATAGTGAAACTACAGCTGCACAATTCATATTTGATGATATCATAACCAGGTTTGGATGCCCAAATATCCTCATGAGTGATCAAGGTACACATTTTATTAATAAGACTATTGAAGCCTTGACTCAGGAATTTGAAGTTCATCATTAGAAGAGAAATCCATACCATCCTTAGGTGAACGGTATGGTTGAGGCCTTCAACAAGATATTGGAGACTGCACTGACGAAGATTTGCAGTGTAAACAGAGACGACTGGGATTTGAGAGTACCAGTTGTGTTATGGGTCTATAGAACTGCTTGTAAGAAGATGACAATGTAGACTCCATTTAAGTTGGTTGATGGTTTAGAAGCGGTGGTGCCCATGGAATACTTAGTCCCTAGCTTGAGGATTGCAACATTTATAGAGATGGACGACACCGACGTTTTTCAAGAGAGGCTTGCGCAGTTGGTAGAACTAGAAGAATATTGATTTATTGCAGGATTTCATCAGCAAGTACAAAAGGAACGAGAGAAGGCTTACCATGATAGACACATAAGGAAGAAATATTTTAAGAAAGGAGATTTGGTATTGGTATATGACAACTAGTTCATGAAGCATCCATGGAATTTCAGAACACATTGTATTGGGCCATATGAGGTTGCTCATATCACAGAAGGAGGATTTGTGCAACTGAAGACTTTGAATGGGGAATGGAAGGAAGGATTGGTGAATGGAAGCTGGTTGAAATTGTAATATGACAACCGGTTGCCTCGTAGCTCTTGGTAAAAGCAGAAGGAGAAGGGTATAGGTACCAGGTGCAGTTAAAATTGGGTACCAGACACAAGAAATATAGTCTACACATAGGGTGGAGAAACAAAGCAAAAATCACAGGCTACGTTGTGTAGTCTGAAGTTGAAGTAAAGCATAAGGTTCAGATCAAAGTACCTAGGGATGAGTCACAGGTGAGTATTGGGGGCCTGTTGGTCCTTTGTTATAGATCGAGGAAGAAAAGAAAGGAAAAACAAAGAGGAAAGGCGAAATGCTAACTGCGTGGAAGACAAGTTGATTGAGATTGGGTCGAAGTGAACAAAAGAGAAGAAAAGATGGAGCAAAGTGTGAGAAAGCAAGATGTTGGACGAGGATATTGAGGATGACAAATCAACAAGGAAGATGGATCGTGGACAACTCAACAAGCAGAAAAATCCACCAACGTATGCTTTGGAGCACCGCGCTGGAAAGAAGGAAAGAGAGGCTGGTGAAGCCCTGAAAATGTGTGTCAAGTTGACCTAGGGTTTTATACACTTAGGGTTTTGGTATCTAGGATTTTTGACACCTATGTTTCGGCCTAAGTTTGTTGGTGAAGTATTGTAACGTATAAATAAGAACATAGAGGGGAAAAATGCGGTTCGTCATTTCATTACTCATTAAGGGTTGTTGTTGTGTTGTTGTGGATAGAGAGAAAAGAATTGAGTGGTGAGAGAAGTCTGTGTTGTAAGATATTCAGCTAGGTGTGAAGATCAACCCTGCAGCTAGGTTTGCAGGGAGGGGAGAGAAAGACAGAGAAGAAGAAAGACAGATATGAAAGCTAAGAGTGTAGATAGAACTATATGTTTTATATAATATCAAGAAACACAGTTCTATGGACGTAGCCCTAGGGAGAGGGTGAACCATGTATATCCTGTTGTTCAGTGTGATTGATGTCATGCTCTTTTACCTTCTGTTATTCTGTAGATGCATTATTGTGTTATATATGAGATGCAATTGCACGAAGAAGGTTAATGATTGGTAAGAAGAACTAGATTATTGTGTGTTGTTCTTTTGGATCCACTTACATTTCCTCTGGTTGTAGACACCTGTGTCCTTGAACCCCCTATTGCTACTTCGGGTGAGAGTGCATCTACTTTGTAGGTGTTTCTGAAAGGGCCAGTAGTTAGGGTTTGTTGGTGCACATTAGAGTTGAACCCTGGGTATGCCCCTGTGCCAACAAAGGGTATGGTGATTAAGTCAAAACCCTACATAGTAAAAATTTTAAATTTTACTGTTGATTTTGATAACAATTTTTTTTACAAATTATATTCCTATTTCGATTTTAATTAAAAAAAAAATTACTTTCCTTAAACCCTTGTTTTTTTTGTTTACGTGAATGAAAAATTTAACCCTAGGGTTTAACTGCCTCTATCAATTTAGAATTAGTGTTTTTTATTTTAGGTATTTTAGATATAATGGGTTTGTTTTTCTATATATAAGTTATTGACATGTGATGTAAAGGGATCACTTATTGCATTGGATCCCTAACACAGTCGACCCTCTAACTTCATTTTTTAAATGATTTTTGATT